>JARK01001415.1:184572-221338 GCA_000688135.1 Ancylostoma ceylanicum
TTTTGCATTAAAGGCAGCACCAGCCGAAATCCTCGACTTGGAGCTGAGATGTGCGTAGTAAAATAGAGAGTGAGCACATCACAAATGTGTGAAGAACACAACGAATGACGACCTACCTGCAGCGAAGCAAGAATCGCTGTCGCGGCCACGCCGGCCATTCAAATGCCCGACGCGCCAGTTAACGCTATCGCCGTTGATGGTCTGGCGCAATTCAATCCTACAATTCTCATAGGATATCAGCGATAGGTTCCATAATTTTATAGAAGGAGGAAAAAGGACTGCTTTTTGAAGGAACTATACAAGTATGTCTAGATATGTTGGTATTAGAGATTAAGGGATATCCCGTGAATGTGTCATAGTCGCCGAAGTGACCTTACAACCGGTGTCTCTGCGACTTTCCTGAAGAAGTAATTACAAAGTTGCATTGAAAAGCATTTGCAATTTGTATTATGTGCGGTTGGGACTTGGCAAAAGAACACTATCACGGATTCCTCTATTGATAGTTTGAGCACTGACTTTACCTCTCTGTTTTCGCGGAAACTGCAACAGAGGAACACTTGGCTTTTGCTCCGAAGAAGGACAACAAGAGGATATATTGCTAGCAATGAAACTGCCTCCATTTAAGGTCATTTTCAAAAAATTATTGCGTTTCAGTGTGTTCTCTACCATAATTTTCTGGCAAGAAATCATGGCAGACCTCATCGGACGGCCCCGGTGATGGCGAGCCCACCACTTTCAGGACTAAATACGCCGCAGCTGCCAGCATCTTTGCCGCAGAAATCTGTGCTTTTGGTGGAATATAGAGGACTACGTGGAGCATTACTCGCAACATTTTCCATGTCGGTTCTCCTTTGTAGGAGAGAGTTACATCAACTAATGCGGTGGAATGTAGCCATTTTGGATAATTCTTTTCGAAAAATGTCTCAGCCAATACCATTGCTCAGAAGACGTAGTAGATGCTCAATTTTGAAAAAATCTACCACAGTACTCAAAGACTTTGCCACTGTGTCAAAAAGTTAATATATGTTGGTAGCACCGTATGCAACATAACCAATAGCATTGCCATTAGTTGTTTGCCAAAGTTTCCGGGAAAAATTTCTGCGGGATTTTTGGCCAAAGACTTTGTTGTCACCCTGTTGTATAGTATACTTTCTGTCAGCATATATTCCAACAGTGTTGATCGTTAAGATTACAAGAACTATATTGCAATCTGCAATAAATCTAGAGAAATTGATGGGGAGAATTGTACATAGGTTACTAAATAAGGCATTTTCCTCTTTTCCAGCACAGCATTATATATTGATATCCATGCACATCATCAAATCTAAACTATGCAAGAGGAATTACCACGTGACAATTCTTCTCTTAAGAGAAACGCCTTTCCGAACTAACTGATTTGATTAGAACTGACTTTTTACCAATTACAACGTTTTGGCCAATACTGTGAAAGAAACGGATTATCAAATAATCCGTTTGTATTAGTATACTGGTAATTAAATATGGAACGCAATAACTTGGGATTTTTTTCAAAAAGCGGAACGGAATAACTTGGGATTTTTTTGAAAACTCCCCCGGTAAATCAAGCAAGATCACGGAATCTATGCCTTAGTGGAAATGACGTTTGAAACTGAAAACCGCCTTGATCGCTCCCAATGGAAACCCTCAGCATGTAGATGCTTGCGTCTGACTCGCGACTGGCGCACGCATCTAGCATAAATTGTACTAAATCCAGATTTTTCCAGCTTTGTTCAGTTCCTCATCTCCTTGTTCGACGACCGCACCTAGCTTGCTACATGTTTTGAATCACGAGTCAAAATGAAATGATATCGCGCTCATCCATCGAAAACACACGTAGAAAACAACAGTCAGGTACCGATCAGTCAATCAGGAAGGTTCCTGCAGGAAGGTTTTGCCGCGGGAACCTCCGGGAGCGGAATTTCCGTTCCGGTTCTTCGCGCGGAAGCCTTCCTGAGCCGGAACTTTCGTGCATACCACCCCAGGTGGCGGATAGGGGGTTTACCGCGGACCAAAAGCAGCCATGCGCTTGCCCTGCGACGCGGGTAGATCTAGGGGATGGACTCCTTAGTTCGAAAGTGCTGGATTCGATTCATACGGCCGGCATAGGAGTGTGAACATGCACTCACGCGCGTGGGTGTGTGCAAATGCTTCGTGTGGGCTGTATCCTGCAGTTCGGATCTAGCCAAAAGCTCGCAATCTAACGACTGGGAAGCGCATGAGAGGCGAGTAGGGGCCGCCTCTAACAAATAAGTCCCTCGTCCACGGGGGGAATCCTTCTCTCCGTCATTCGAATGCCGGCGACAGGCCGTAGTGACAGGCCGGCTGAGGAACACCCCACGTCACATCACATGATCATGACGTCAAATGGATTTGAGAAGAAGGCTACGGCGTCCACGGGAGTCGACGCGCACTCGCGGGGCCCGGTGAGTGTGAAAAATATGCGAGGGTCCTCGGTGCTTCGCGAACGGCGGCATCGGGGGGCAAGCAGGCGAGTCGTTGAGGATTTCAACGTGGCTAAGACGCGCATTGCTACTTTGAACGTTGGCACGTTGACGGGCCGCTCGTATGAATTGGCTGCAGCACTGCAGCGTCGCCGAATCGACCTATGCGCTGTACAGGAGACGAGATGGTCCGGGAGCAAGTCCAAGGACATCGGTTGCGGCTTCAAAATTGTCTACACCGGTAGTAAAGGCACAAGAAATGGCGTCGGCATCATTGTATCTGAACGATTCAGAGATTCCATTGCAGGCGTAGAGCGTTTTGACGACCGTCTTATGAAAATTGTTATCGTCACGCTAGAGCGGCGCATTCACTTTTTCTCTGCATACGCCCCGCAGAGTGGGTGCTCAGATAATGTTAAGAACGACTTCTGGGCTCTGATTGATGAGAAGACCGCGGCAGTACCATCAGAAGACACGGTCATCATTGCTGGAGATCTGAATGGCCACGTAGGAGTGACGAACGACGGCTACAGGTGCCATGGTGGCTTTGGATACGGGGTGCGCAACGACGATGGCGAGCGTATTCTGGACTACGCCGAGTCTCATAACCTCATCATAGCAAACACGAAATTTCGAAAACGACCATCCCACCTCGTTTCCTTTTATAGTGGCAGCAACAAGACTCAGATCGACTACGTCCTCGTCAGGTACCAAGATCAGAAGCTCGTCACGGACGCAAAAGTCGTGCCCTACGAGACGGTCACGTCGCAACACCGACCGCTGATCTGCACGATGAAAATCACGCCGCCAAACCAGAAGCGCGCCGAGCGATGCGGACCGGCCAGAATAAAGTGGTGGAGACTTAGAGAGAAAGAAGCGGATGTCACCTCTCTTATCCAGTTGCCACCTATCACGAACGTCGATGAAACATGGCAGAGGGCAACCGATAATATCCTTGCAGCAGCTCGCTCGGAACTCAGCACCACCAAACCAGATCGGCGAAAGATCGACAGAAAGACCTGGCTCTGGACGGAGGAAGTGAGAACGAAAGTTTATGAAAAGAAACGTTTATACCATCTCTTCCTGGACAATAGAACGGAAGATAACTGGAGGAGTTACCGCGAAGCGAAGAGGTCTGCGAAGAAGGCCGTTGCTGCAGCGAAAGCGGCCCATTACGATGAAGTCTGTAAGAAGTTGGACTCCAAAGACGGCGAGCGCTTCATCTACCGACTCGCGAAGTCGCGTCAGCGCCAAGCGGATGATGTTGAAAAGTTTCACGGCGTAAACGATGAACAAGGTCTGCTCCTGATGGACCGCAAAATGGTGATGCAACGATGGAGGGATTACTTCGAAAAGGTTTCAACTGAAGAGTTTGCCCATCCCCCCGTCCCAGAAGTTCCACCCACCTTTGGGCCAGTGCAGCCGATCACCATCGAAGAAACCCTGGCGGCATTGAAGCGAATGAAGGCGGGCAAAGCGACTGGTCCAGATGATATGGCGGCGGAGGTGTGGAAGTCACAGTGCTGGAGCCCCGCTGACTGGTTAACGAAATTTTTCAACCTGGTCATAGCGCAGAAGAAAGTGCCCATGGATTGGCAGCAAAGCACCACCATCCCGATCTGGAAGGGTAAAGGCAATCCCGCTGATTGCACGAACTACAGACCAATCCGTCTCTTGTCGCATACCATGAAGATCTTCGAGCGTATCATCGATCGACGGATTCGCGAAATCGTTCAGCTATCTTCCAATCAATGCGGCTTTGTACCCGGATGTGGCACTACCGATGCCATCCATGCTGCCCGTCTGCTGATCGAGAAACATCGTGAGAAGAAGAAGCCGTTGCACCTAGCCTTCCTAGATCTGGAGAAGGCCTTCGATCGCGTCCCACACGAAGTGATCTGGTACGCCCTGCGACTTCAAGGCATTCCCGAGGAGCTTCTTAAGTGGGTGCAGATGCTTTATGTCGACCACAGGAGTAAAGTGCAGGCGGCTGCAGGCACATCGACTGAGTTCCCAATAACCGTCGGCGTACACCAAGGCTCAGCCTTATCTCCGCTACTGTTCATCGTTGTCATGGATGCCCTCACAAAGGATCTCCAGAGACCAGCACCATGGACGCTGTTGTATGCCGACGACGTAATGCTGGCATCCGAAGACAAGGATGAACTTGAACGACAGACGCAAGCGTGGAGCGACCGGCTGGCAAGGTTCGGCCTTCGCCTGAACATTAAGAAAACCGAGTATTTGACCACTGACGAGCACGAGTCCGGCACCATCAAAATTAATGGCACGGATCTCCCACGAGCCGCAACATTCAAGTACCTCGGTTCAATGGTGTCATCAGACGGCAGTCTCGCTCATGAAATCTCCGCACGCGTCAACGCTACGTGGCTGAAGTGGCGCTCACTGACAGGTGTGCTGTGTGACAAGAACATCCCAGACCGCCTTAAATCAAAGATCTACCGAACCGTAGTGCGCCCTGTCGCGATTTATGGTGCCGAGTGTTGGCCTGCCACCAAGGAAATGGAGCGTCGAATTAGCGTCATGGAGATGAGAATGTTGCGTTGGATGGGTGGCATAACACAACTCGATCGCATTTGCAACCAAGATATACGGCAGCGATTTGGAGTTGTTGCGATAGACGACAAGCTTCGCGAGGCGCGTCTGCGATGGTTCGGTCACGTCCTCCGTGCCAAAGGCGATAAAGTCTGTAGGATCGGCTACGACCTAGAAGTACCAGGAAAGCGGCCAAAAGGAAGACCGAAACAACGATGGCTTGACACCCTGCACGCTGATCTCAAGCTGGCTAGGATCCATCCCGACCAGGCGCACGACAGGGCAATATGGCGTCAAAGGATCAGCAAAGCGGATCCCGCTACGAAACGGGAAAAACGCTGAGGAAGAAGAAGATATATATATATGTCTAGTCATCATGTAGCTCGAGATATGCCCAATCTTCTTTGTTTCTCGATCTACGTACGTATGGAACTCACCAAATACACAAGATAAAAGATCAAGTAGTTCTCATTTGAACTCAGGTAAGTGGCGAGGCCAGGCCTCGGTTCGGATCACAGCAGTGAACGATTTGGATTGACCTGTAACATATACTCTTTTGAATAGCTTAATTATGTGGCTTCCAATTTTCTCTTGAAAAATTTTTTGTTGTCCCTCATTTCTCATGCATCATCTACATTTTGTCCCATCCCGAATTCTACTGTGGTATGATTACTGCTTCGTACGACTGTTGGGGCTTCTGCACAATATGAGATATATGGCAAAGTTTCGGCACACTCATTCCTTGGTCAGGCCTATGTATATCATCTACATTTCACTTCAGTACATCATCACTTGTACACGGAAGGGACGAAAACTTATCGTACAACATTTACGGCCCAGTTCTCTCTAGTTCTCCAATGTTTTTTGCTTCGGAACAGAATTTAGCGCTAGCTCTCGGTCCAGGATTTCGATGCCGTTAAATGAGCAGATTCAGCTCACAACATCAATGTGGTAAGGTCTATCGCAGGAGTGTCAGCTGAGATAAAGAATCGCGTCGCCTCGCTCATGATGACTGCGAGACGGTAACGCAAACTACAGAGGAGATCAACGTTCACGAGAGCAGAGGACAGAGCTCTTCCAAAAATAGTTTACTAGGAGAGAAGGCGTCTATTTCGCTCGTCACTTCCACTGTTATTGTGGTAAAAACTTTTCTTTTCAGTCTTTTCAAAAGGTATTATATTTTGCTGGAATCAAGCAGGAAAGCAAATACACAAACTGCAACAGAATCGATAAGCATTATTTCGGTTCTTCCATCATGACTACTTCGGGAGCTCGAGCTGTCAGAAAGCATCTGTCACTAGCCCAGATGTCCTATCCTTTTTTCTTCACTTTGTCAGCGGCATGAGGTAGTGGCCAAAGGGATTGCTCTGGTAGAGCTTGTTTGAACCAGTTCGTAGTGCTCAGGAACAAATGAAAGGTCGTTTTGGAATATTGTGCTGCATCATCGAGTTTCTCAGACATTCTTCGGATTCGAGCCAAACTGACGCCTCCTATACCTGGCACCAGGCCACCTGATGATCGATCTTTCCCGCGCCTCACAAAGATTTTGGTGCTCTAAAGCAACCGAATGCAACCGCGGAAACGCGTAAGGCTGAGAAACAGGTCCGTCTGGTCCTAGGCCATGATATTGTAAATAAGTACAGGGACACTTGCAGTGTTGCTTGTACGGCGAAAGTACTGCCCAAGTGCAGTCTACCACTACATACGGATCTAGCTTTGCGGAGTTACTGACACGGCTCATCGAACACTAGTCAATCCAACTGAAGAAGAGAGTCAAGTTGCTTCAGATTATAAGAGAGGTTCAAAACAGGGAGAATACGTAAAATCTATGGCTTAGAGAAAGAAAGGTAACCTTACAGCAGAGCTGCAAGGTGATCTTGCTGTGCGCCCTCATGAAATCTTGCGGTTGCTTTGACCTGCTCTCTGTTTTGCTTGAATTTTCTGTGCTCACGCATCTATTGTTGCAAAAGTCGAAGTATAGCAGTTGAAGCATAACTATATACACCCGAAAACAAATAAACAAATTACAGAGCGGTTTAGTGTTGAATGCGGTGAGTGAAGGATTGGGCAGTATAGTCCATTTTTATGGGAATGATCCGGATAAAACTTGGGCACAGGTGGATTCTAGTGTATATTGACTTCCATGAACAAGGGTGTATTCATAAATGTAATTATTCAATTTCAGCGCTACGCGAAGAAGCTTCTGCAAGAACATGCAACCAAAATAATCAGAAACACTTTTTCTAAAAAGCGAAAGGGAGACGGTAGCAGAACGAACCTTTCAAAAAGAAGCGATGATTTCAAAACATCAGAGTCGTCATTGAATGAGTGAGCTTGCCATTCCCATCACTACGTCTGTGGCAACTGTTAAAAGCAGCCGCCACGGAAATCCTACACGTAGATATAAATAAGTCCAGCTCTGATATAGGTCCACTTTACCATGAAACAATTATTTTATGACCAGATTTCACCTACAAAAGCCACTTTGTAGCAGTGGTTAGGATCAAATCGTAGATTTCGGCCCCCATTAAAAAATAATTTTCTTAAGTAAAGTCACTTATGAAGTGGTTGGGTTTCAACAAATTCCCAATGTCCACAGCTTCCGGTAAAACTTGAACTTCCAGACCTTGCTATGATAGAAGTTACGTAGGAAAGTTGAAAAGACCATTTAATTTCGGCCGGCACTATCTAAAGCATGAACAAGATAATGGAAGTGTCTCGAAAAAGTGTCTCGAGGAATCTCCTTCAGAAGGCTTTTTGTTCACTAGTCGAATCACATGATGCGATAAAGAGCTGTGCATTATTACAATAGCTTAACGAATTACCGCATCGACGCGTAATGCCCATTTCGCCAACGAAATGGATCAATGATTCAACGAACACGAGTTAAATCCGTTGGAATTCATTAGGATAAACAGTTAGAACTTGGTCGAAAATTGCCTAAACAGTCCCATGTCGTTTAAGCTTCACTACCACCTAGGATTGGATGTGCGAAGATGACAGTTGTTGTAGACAAGCTTGTTTTCAAAGAAATGTTCACAAAAATTTTCAATATTTGAAATTGATTTTGAATGGAAATTGTCAAAGTAGTTACTTAGTTTTATGCGCATTTTCCACGGAAACCTTTTTTCGTTGTAGATTAGTATATTATCCAGAAACCATCCAAGACCCTTCTTTTTTAAGCCACAAAGAGCTCCAGAAAGGGAATGCGCGGGATGGGAGCATTTGGCAAGATACAATTCTTTCTTTCTCATTTGTGCTTCGCAAATTGGAAAGGAGAGCTCAAATTAAGTGTTTTGTACAATGTTCGTAACTTTCCACTATGAGATGAAACCATCAATCACTGCAGTGGAAACTATGGTGATCAGCCTCCGTTTACTTCAAGAGGCTGAGTTAGCCAGATTTGAATCAGAAGAATAGTGCATGACTTCCAGAAACCTTTGATGAGAGTATTCGGCTTCATTGCTCCCTTGTGGTGACACTAATTAGAATTTTTCAGTAGTTACAGTGCTAACCAAAAGCAAATCTTATTTTAATTTTTTGTTCTTAACTTCTTTCTATTAATGGGTAAAGCTTCAAACTTCTAAATTTGGTGAACAGTGCTGCAACAATTGAAAAATCCTCCAAACACTCGATAAGCCACTATATCACAGTTAGTGAACAAAGTTTGTTTTGGCGGCCGCGTTGCGGCTTCGCACTGGAGCGCGGCAACCGTCACGGCCTTGTGTTTTTCGTCCGCCTTGTTCGGTTTCATCGCAGATTTAACGTTTTGCTAACCAAAAGACGAGATTTTAGTTTGTCACATTGACATTCTGAATAGTTTGTCCGTCGTAGTTTGTGATTATTATTGTAGAGGAGATATTCAACGTCTATTTTCTCGTGCTTGTTTTGCACTTCGATAGTGGTGAGTTCTTACACTAAGTTTGCACATTCACATTTGATTATGCATAAAGGTAAACATCCAGGATAACGCATAAGTTAGTCAGAGATACAAATACTCGGGGCTATAAAGTCGCTCTAGCTACCGAGCGCGTCCAACGAGTGTGCCCATGGTGGTAGGAAGAAATCCCCGTGGACCATGAGCGACTCCAGTTTGGTCTACGTTTTGCAGGTGGGCGTGGGGGGTGGCACCTCACGACCTATAAAAAGCTTGCCAGAGAAGGACGACCAACTGGGAGAGGCGGGTCAGACCTCTATATACCAGGTCCTCGCCCCTTGCGATGAGGTTGGCACGGTTATCAAACAACCTTTTGCGTAATTCCAACGTCAGGCCAAGGTTGACAGGCCGGCTCATGGAGACCATTGTCACATAAATATGGAAGGTTCTCTATTTAAAAGAGTAAAGACTAGGACATCACCCGGAAGTGACCTGTAGGAAGCTCGCCCGCCTCCTGTGGTTGAGAAGCGAGGGCTACCGTGGGACGAACGACCTCGGTTAAAGACGTTAGTTTGGGTTGGATCCTTGAATATAGGAACTCTCACTGGTAAGACGAGAGAAGTTGCAGACTTCATGAAACAAAGACGCTTTCGCGTTCTATGTCTGCAGGAGACGAGATGGAAAGGCTGCAAAGCGAAAGAGATTGGAGACGGCATCAAACTGTTATACCACGGACTTAAACGAAGAAAAAAGAAGTGGCGATAGCAGTGGTCGCACCATTGAAAGACCATGTCTCGTCCGTGACTCGGGTAAGCGAAAGGATCATTTCCATTCGACTCGCTACCGAGAACGGTTTTTGGACAGTTGTGTCCGCTTATGCTCCGCAGTGTGGGTGCAACGAAATAGAGAAGGCAGGCTTCTACAACGAACTCGATAATGTCATTAGGATTGTCCCTGAAAATGATTACTTGACGATTGTAGTAGACTTCAATGGTCATGTCGGTCAGGACAGAAAAGGATTCGAAAGGATACACGGAGGAAGAGGCTTCGGAAGTCGTAATCAAGACGGAGAAAGAATAATTGAATTCGCTGAAGCGCATGATTTTGCAATAACGAGCACATTCTTCATCAAAAGAGAGTCTCAAAAGATCACGTACAGTAGCGGAGGTCGACAAAGCGAGATCGATCACGTCTTGGTTGGAAGGACTGCATTGAAAACGATTAAAAATGTGATGTCAATTCCTGGGGAAGAGAGAGCTGGACAACATCGACCAGTCGTAGCTGATATATGTATTTTTTGCCGAAACAAGCTAAAAGTAACGTGGAATCACGAATGCGGTGGTGGAAACTGACACTTCAAGCACGGGAAATGTTGTGTGAGAGGATCACCACCATCGGTCTGCCTGACCCTTCCGGTCCCATAGACTCTGTGTGGGTCGACGCAACTAGTACCATCTTGAAGTGCGCAAGGGACACATTAGGAGAAACCGAAGGCGGAAGAAGGGGAAACAGAGCAGCGTGGTTTTGGAACGAACATTTGCAGAGAGTAGTTAAGGCAAAGAAGGATGCTTTCAAAGCCTGGCAAAAAACCATGACACTGGAAGCGTTGGCTGAGTACAAGAGGAAGAAGAAGGAAACGAAAGCTGAGGTCGTCAAAGCGAAAAACGCGGCGATGGACGAAGTTCATGAGAAACTAGACAGCTCACAGGGTGAAAAACATGTTTTTCGGTTGGCGAAAGCTCGTCACAAGGCGTTCTTGGACTCGAGTGAAGTTAGAGCAGTGAAGGATGAAGGCGGAAAAGTACTGAGAGACCCACTGACAGTTAAGCAGCGATGCAGAATGTACTTTTCGCATCTCTCAAACGAAGAGTTTCCGAGAAAGGAAAGGGTTAGCACACCGCCAACAGCTGGACCAATACAAGCTTGGACGATAGAGGAAGTGAGGAAGGTCGTCAAGAAAATGAAGGTAGGGAAGGCTGCAGGTCCAGACGGTGTTCCAGTGGAGGTGTGGAAGTCGCTCGGTGAACTTGGCTTGCAGTGGTTAACAACGTTCTTCAGTAACATTACATGGTCGGCGAGAATTCCACAGGCGCGGAAAGACAGCGTCATAGTACCGGTCTTCAAGAGGAAAGGTGATGTGATAGACTGCGCGAACTACAGAGGAATTAAGCTCATCGCGCACACGATGAAGATCTATGAGCGCCTTGTGGATATGCGACCGAGAGATGTGGTGGAGATTGCATCAGATCAATTTGCTTTCATTCCAGAGAGATCGGTAATTGATGCCATTTTCATTGCCCGTCAAGTTATGGAAAAATACCGCGAAAAGGATAGGTCGTGTCATATTGCATTTCTCGATCTGGAAAAGGCGTATGATAGGCTACCACAAACAATACTTTGGGAAGTGATGAGAGAACGTGGCATCCCGGAATACATGGTGAATATCGTTCAGGACATGCATGATGGAGCAACGGCGAGGGTACACACTGTACACGGTACGACATCAAAATTCACGATAGCTGTAGGCGTGCAGGAGGGATCGGCTCTGAGCCCGTTTCTCTTTATAATGACGATTGACACGGTTGTGGAACATCTCTTGGAAGGACCTCTATTTTACTCTTCTGTATGCCGATGACGTGGCGTTAATTGCAGATTCGAGAGCTGAGCTCCTGCTTAAGATCCGTAAATGGCAGTCAGCGCTGGCAGATGCAGGGTTGAAGTTGAATACTGAGAAGACCGAAGTCATGAGCAGTAGGATTACCAAGTGTTTGACGTAAGCGGAACTGCTCTCGTGCAAGCAAAGGAATTCCACTACCTGGAAAGTTATCTGAGCGCAGACGGAACTGTAGATGCTGCAGTTCGAGAAAGTATTAAATGCGCATGGGTGAAATGAAGAGAATCAACTGAAATTCTTTGTGATCGAAGATATTCAAGAGTGCTAAAAGGGAAGATCTATCGGAGTGTTGTGCGCCCGACATTGATGTATGGTAGTGAGTGTTGGCCATTTTCAAAAACGCACGAGCGCATGCTGAACGCTGTTGAGATGCGCATGCGCAGACGGGCGTGTGGACTCACCCGACTCTCGGAACAACCGCTTGTTCAAAGCGGAACGAGTGGAATCAAAACTCGTGGGTTTGCTTGATATTCAAGAATTAGCGTATATTTAACTGTGAGTGTGCACACCATGAAGGGGGCGCAAGTAGCGGTGAGCGGTGGAATCACTGGTTCTACAGGGATGAACCGAAAGTGAGGAAGCCCATGAAGACGGGTTCAGTGGTGTGATAAGGGTGCGCCGGCGTCCAAAGGGGGGGGGGGAGGTGGGTCCAGCGATATGATAGGTTGGCCGCAGAGTTCCGGAACGTGCTTGCGCGCGTCTTGGCGTTTGTAAACATTCGGCGGCTATCGACCCTGCCATGTCGCGTTGTTAGATCGCCGATAGACAGGATCAATGCGCTCAGGATAGTCACAAACGCCAAGACGCGCGCAAGCGCGTTTCGGAACTCTGCGGCCAGCCATAAGGGTGCCCCGGCGCCAAAAGTGGTAGGAGGTGGGTCCAGCAATATGACAAGGGTGCGCCGGCGTCCAAAGTAGGGGGAGGTGAATCCGGCGATAAGAGAAGGGTGTACCGGTGTCCAAAGTGGGGGGAGGTGGGCCCAACGGTCGGATAAGGGTGCGCCGGCGTCGGAAAGTTGGGAAACGCCTGCGAAAGGATCCACAGCTGGAGGAGAGGTGCCGTGCAAAGTAGCTAGAAAATGCTATTAATCCGGTAAGAGGTAAACCGATAGTGAAAAGAAGCAAATGCCCTGCATCAGCAGTGATCATTATGCCACCCACGTCATTCTGCGTACGTACGTCCCATCCTGCGTGTTCTACCCTCTTTTGTGTCTGAGCACACCGCACCATCCTCTTTTATATGTTCAAGCGGATTGTTATCAATGGATCATTCACAACAAACAAAGAATGATAAACCATTCCCAGTGTCCATTGCAGGTTGAATAGGTTACTTATAGCTACAATCAGCTATTTCACTCGAGAGAATGATGAAACTGCTTTGGGAGAGGCAAGCAGTTCTCTTCGATCAGTCCATTTCATCTAGGGGAAACGGAGCAAAGATTTGCGTGATCATGATCCTATTAGATTGGAAGCGAGATGAAGTCATGAGAGCGAAGCGAGCATAAGGAAAAGTCTGATCAGTCTGGCCGTCCGGCGTCAGCCAGCCAGCGCCCATCCAGCTTAAACTGCGTGCACAAAGACTGCGTTGGTACGTCCACGTGATGAGACGACCATCACCGCATCCCTCTCGGCAGGCAGTGGAAATGAATGTTACGGGAAAACGCTCTAGAGGTGCACCAAAAAAAGCGATGGAAGGATGCTTTATCGAAAGACATGGAGCAGTATGCATGTCTATCCCCGGCCATCCCCTCCCAGGAAGTATTCCCGACCGGGGATGGTCGAAGAAAACTCGTATGCACATCTCTAGGGATTCCCTCGGAAAGAAACTCGCTCACTGATTTGTGTTGGAGCGCTGATTTTGCGCATTCGTCTCATCTCATCTCATCCCCGTCCATGGTGGAGGATGCTCGGGGAGAGGTATGCATACGGCCCATGAAGGAGGTTGGAGTTACGAAGGAAGGCACCCAAGACCGTGATCGCTGGCGTAGAAGAATGCAGAACAAAAAGAAAGTAGAAGAACCAACACAGCGGACCCTGCGAATGTGCGGGATAAACGCTAAGGAGAAGAAGTCAGAGATACAGATACACATAGCACAGAATTTCGGTGAAAAAACCAGAACGGAAAAATAGACGTTGAACAATAACAGTCACGTACGACGACAAGCAAATCATAGTTAATATTAATTGGCATTTTATGTATGTATGTATGTATGTATGTGTGTGTGTGTGTGTGTGTGTGTGTGTGTGTGTGTGTGTGTGTGTGTGTGTGTGCAAGAGAACCAGCCCCTGCCGAAAAAATCCAATTTCATCACAATGTTCAGCGTGAAAAGTTATGTCTGCAAAACGTGCAAATTTTCATTCCTACCTGGATTGACAGGTGTTTTCGTCCACTTTTAGTTGCTTGGAAAACCCCCAGTTGTTGACATCACAGCGAAAATGAATTAGGCTTGTGTTTATAGTTCTCTGTTTATCAGGTGATATGCAAGATAAGATGCGGGTGTGTATGATTCAGAGACAAGCGGAAGAAACAGAAGGGCAGGAGATAGGAAAGATGAATCGAGATGGGTCCAGCGGTGGGACAAGGATGCCCCGGCGTCCAAAAGCGGGAAAACACTTGTAGACGGGTCTAACGGTGTGATAAGAGTGCGTCGGCGTCCAGATGCGGGGAAACACCTGGGGACGGGTCCAATGGTGTGATAAGCGAAGGCCGACGCCCAAAAGTATGGAAACGCCTGGAATTGGGTCTCATGGTGTGATAAGGGTGGGCCGGCGCTCAAAAGTGGGGCAAGTTGGGTCCCACAGTGTGATAAGGGTGGGCCGGCGCTCAAAAGTTGGGAAACGTCTGGAGTTCGGTCCCACGGTGTGAAAAGGGTGGATCGGCTCCCAAAAGTGGGGGAACGCCTACGGATCCAATGCTGTGGGAAGGTGCGCCGTGACCCAGAAGTTTAGGAACATGCTATCAATCCGGTCCGTTTCCACTGCTGAATCGCTTCCTCTAAATCAACTCCTTACAGTGAGTAAACACTAAATAACACAGTAAAGCAGTGCCGCTGTCGTGTGCTAGCTTCTCTCTTCATCTGGATGCGGAGTATTTCGGCTGCCATACACAGTAGGAAAGAATTAGTCGGCCTGTCTGCTGCCATGGAGTGAGTGCTCTGACGCCGAGAAGTGGGAAGATACGAAAAACATGAGTACTGACAGGGTGAGAAGTGGCCGACGTGGTGTGGGGAATGTGCCATACTAAAACAATGCGGGTGAAGCGAGCACCACAAGAAGCCTGGGAGTCCGGCGTTAGCCGGACGATCAGGCTGGTAATTAATATTCCCAATATGTGGAACTAATACAACTGTTGGCAAAGCATGGAGCTCGCTATAAAACTTCATGCAAACGAGGCAAACGAAAAACGTACTCCCTCTACTAAAATCAGTTGTATTAGTTCCGCATAGTAACACTCTGAATTGTTTGTCTGTCGTCGTACGCGAATGTCATTGTAAAGGAGTTGTTCTACGTCTTTTTTCACGTGTTGATCGTGCTGTTCAAGTGCAGGTGAGCGTTCGCAGCACGTCCACATTGTATCTGTGGCTGATCATGCATTGTCCTGCATTTTTATGCATAATCAATTGTAAAGGCACAGACTTGGCGTAAGGACCCAGTTTTATTTGATGGCAAAATAAGCAAGGGAAAACAGACGTGGAACAACTATTTTACAATATTAACCACAAACTACAACGGACAAACTAAAATCTCTTCTTTTGGTTAGCAAAACGTTAAATCTGCGATGAAACCGAACAAGGCGAGCGAAAAACACAAGGCCGTGACGGTTGCCGCGCTCCAGTGCGAAGCCGCGACGCGGCCGCCACAGCAAACTTTGTCCACCAACTGTGATATAGTGGCTTATGAACACTTGACAAATCTCTAAACTTTCTATTTCC
Source organism: Ancylostoma ceylanicum (assembly GCA_000688135.1). NCBI lineage: Eukaryota > Metazoa > Nematoda > Chromadorea > Rhabditida > Ancylostomatidae > Ancylostoma > Ancylostoma ceylanicum. The sequence goes on from JARK01001415.1 coordinate 200,070, forward strand.
TTCTCTGATATTCAATTTTTTCCTGAATGTTCCGCCGCTTGTGGCTAATAAGCATAGTTCGCAATATTCGAGAATTTTTTCAATCGAATTTCAAATCCATTCGATTTGTAGTTTTTTCGAATAATTGAATTTCGAATATATTCGGTTTTTCACTTTTATCGAATTACCGAACTTCGAATATATATTCGATTCACCATTTACTTCGAATTTTCAAATTTATTCGGTTTTTCAAACTTCGAGTAATCGAATAAATTCGGGTTTTGGTTTTCTCGAGCAATTTGACTGTTTCGGAATTCGTGGGTCCTTCGATGACATGAGAATTTGAAGTTATGGTGGTGAAGATTTCTTTTACTATAATAGACATTTTGTGAGCATGTATGGCTTCGATCATGACAGTCTCAAAACTCAAGGATACGAGAAAATATACTGGCTATATCAGTGCCCTACCGATTCTGGCTGAAATATGACACCAAAGCATAGAGGCAGGGTCTGACCAAAATGGTCTTCATGTGTCTCTTGCTTGGAAATTTGCATATACGAATGCAGTGACCTTAAGTCCGTGTTTCACCCAATCAATCGTTTTTGAGACTTGTACAGGAATGAGCACACAAACAATGACACACGTGGAATGTCTTCCAACCATAGGAAGAAGTATATTGTGAAGGGTGCTTCTCCGAAGGTTTCGAGATCCTCAGCCTCCGATGAGGAATGATTGGTGTCTCGTGATGCCCGTGACGTACTTGTCAGCGATACCGTCGCTGTGAAGTATGCCATATCCCTGAGAAATGAATTTTAGTGATCGTGTTGTTTTTAACATGAAGACACGCGTCCACTACATACACCAAACACAGACTTCTGGTGAAATTCTCAATCGGTTGGACCCAATTAAAAAGGGTTATTGACCAACATGGAGCATTTCACGTGTATCACTCGAATCTACACGTTCAGCGAAGAGCATGCATTGTTTCTTCATGGTTGCATAGGATATATAACCAGTGGTCGACCACTACACACGGGACCACGTGAAAGGTGTTGCATGGGAGATATGCTGTTACACCACCTGTGTCCTGTATCGGTGAAAGCCGCAGCATCGATGTTGTTGCATAAATCACAACAGCAACACCTCGTTGCCGCATTCAGGACCGTTTCCACATGTCTTGCTGTGTTAAAAGAGTGTGATGTTAGCAGCCTCACGCAGAGCAGAGCTCATCATACGGTAATCCCGTGACATTTCTCTTTGGAAATATTTTTTTTCTTTCATCGGGGTTGACCTTGAGGAGCACTCTCAAAGTGGAATCACATGATTGACGAATGCGTAACATTATAACGGGCCTGAAAGGTCAAATACATTGCTGATCATTCGTTCTCTGAGGACTATCTGATATTACAGAGAAAAGCCTAGCAGCTTGGAAGGCAGAACTGTGCGAGCACATGATTCCTTTGAATATTCGAAATTATTCGATTATTCGGGACAACGTCGAATCGACTTTTGAATAAATTCGAAAGTAGACCCATTTCGAATATTCGAATTTCGAATAAATTCGAAAATAGGCTTCTCCGAATAGTCGAAATTCGAATAAACGAAAATGTAATTTTTGGAATAGTCCGTTTTCGAATAAATTCGAAAGTGGGCTTTTTTCGAATAGTCGAATTTCGATTAAATTCTAGAATGGAATTTTTCGAATAGTCGAATTTCGAATTATTCAAATTCAAATTTTCCCTGCGTTTCTGCTAGTTTTTAAGCTGCCATCCAATAGAGGGTCACTGCAAAAGGAATCACACCAATTCTTTCAGTTGCTCGAGTAATTAAGCTCGAACACATGTACAAGGGCGCTCACCATGTTCAACCCTGCCCCATTTCCTCTAATCGCGCGCGGCAGGAACTGGCTGTATTGATCAGCTGATATGGCATCCAACAGGATCTTCTCATAACAGAGATCCGCCGCACCACCTCGGCTCCGTCGGTTCCGCCAGCTGCGCGGCGCAGCCGCTGTTTCCGCGATCGCCACAACCGCTGCTGTCCGCCCCCAAACACGCGACGCTATGAACAACAAACTAAAGAGAATGGGCAAACATTAGAGCATGTGAGAGATATCGTGCTCCACTGCTAATTCGAGCAGAAATAGCGACGAGCGGAGTCAGGACGAAGCGCCGCTAGCGGCGATTGTGGTGTTTAGTGAGTACGCATTCATATAATTATCGCAGTTGAGTGTTTTCGCCGATTTTGGCGGAACCGGCGAAGTCAGGGGACTCCCATCGATCTCATCCGCGTGGGCTCTTCCTGACAATGTACAGCTTAGTATTTTTCGAGAACATTGCCCTCCTAGATGATTCCTTCTCTGTTATGGACACAAGTAAACTAGCCAGAGAATTTCATGAAAAAATTCGATGACGTTTGAGCGTGCGTGCTATCTTTAATTAGTTTGCTTACGCCTTTCTGGTGAAAAAACTCGTAACCCCAATGCAACCTGTGACATTTATTATGCCTCATCATTTAAACGGATTAACAAATTTACAAATTAACGCACTAAAGGATTGTTCATACTTGTTGGCGACGCGACCATCCAAGCAATTTGATCAAATGCGATGTGGATGCATGCGCAAGCAGTGGTCGCCATGTGGTAGTTGGCGTTTGCGATTGCGACACGACGTCACGGATCTCCGTCGCGTCCTATTTATAGGAATAGGATACTACTCCTATAAATAGGAAGCGATCATATATTTCGCGAGGCGACGGCGTCGCGGCGACGGCCATCGCATCGTTTTTCAAGAAAAAAGTATAAACAGGGCGCGAGGTCTCCTGCACTGCCAAATGAATGAATATATGATTTCCTTGATCAAGTTTTAGGTGTATAGTATGAATAAAACTAGTAAATAAAACTATGTAAAGAATCGCAGACGCTTCTTCCTATCGGTATCAGTTTTCTTTCCTCTGCAATTTAAAAATGGAAGTGAATTATGAACCTCGATCCGGTTCGAAACAAAGATTTCCAGTTCTATCGATGGATCTCTTGTTGAAGCATTTTGCAAATTCGGCTCTAAGAACTGCTCATCAACATTTCGATCGATTTTTGAGAGAGAAGTACAACGTCGATGCGGAGATGGCGAAAAAGCGAGCCAATGTGTAAGGTGGGTGTTAGAGGAGTTTCATGTGTTTTGTTCGGATGCACGTAAAAACAAAGACTTGTACCAGGGTTCCCAGACATTTCCGTGGTTGCACTTATTGCTATGGAGTGAAGGAACTAGGAAAAACAGCACTGGAAAAGGTTGGTCTAAAATCTCCTCAGTTTTATTTTTCGCTCGACTCGCAGGAGAATCCTGCAGTCGCTGTTTAAAAAACTTGGGGAGGGGGACTGGAATGGTTTCAGCGGCGTCCTAAATATTATCATTATCAGTTGTATCCCCGTTCATCTGTGCGTGATCTTAGGAAAAGCTGGCAGAGTCCGGATTCCGCGTACCATCAGGAACAAATGGGAGAGACTTTCAATTCAATTGTTATCCCTGTTGTGAATTTAGCACCCGATATATGTAGCCCACTCGCCGAATGCTCCTATCCCATTTTACGATACGTACTTGACTGGATCCAGCAACGATAGCTAGCAATTAAAGTAAAGTTGAGGTGGCAAACACAAATTTCGTCACTAGGGTTGGGGGGGGGGGATGGAGTGGAGGGGGCGTGGAAGAAATTCCCGCCATTTTCATCTTCAGAATGAGTAATCCGTCACTTTTGTTGCCGAAAGTCCGTAATTCCAATGATGAAATTAATAAAAATATTAATTTTAATATTGAGAGATCAGAAATAAACTTGTAAAAAGGTTGTTAGATTGTGGCATGATTTTTTTTGCACCAACAATCCCTCGTCTTCTGCGGTCTCTATAGCAGGAGCTCAATTTCACTTCTGTGGTATTCGGTGGAACACATGACAAAGAACGAGACTAGTTAGTGCTGGAGGTCACTGAGTTTGGCACACTGGTTTCGCTACAGTCAACGCGCGACATTTGATTTTGTAGAGATCTGAGCTACAAAAAGCATTATTGAATACCAGTATGGCTGCCCAGCTGATGCCGGGCATCCAGAATTTTAATGTTATTCGTTTCACTCGCATGCTGTACCTTGAATACAAAGAAAAAAGCTTGACACCTGTGAAGTCTCCAGAAAATTACTGAAATTTAGAAGTGATCATTAACAAATACGGATTCTTTGTTATGATATGCGTATATTAGCTAGAATGTGGAAGGAGGCAGTCACGTGAGATTTGACGAAAGCTTCACACAAGTCCTAAGAAAATCAACAAAAAGTAGTATTTATCTTCAATTGATCTCAGATACGGGATTCTTCTTATTCTACCAATATGGCCCACTGCTAACGCTGGTCTCCCAGGGGTCGGCATTTCTCGTGTGGTTGCGCCATTTTCCTTGAAAGCGTCGTTGTCTGTGACCTTCAGTAAACGCATGTCTTCTTCTATCCTATACAGCCACCGAGTTTTTGGTCTTCATCTTGGTCTACGTCCGTCCACGCTGATATTCATAGCTGATTTTGCGACTGAATTGTCGTCACTTCTCAATACGTGTCCGTACCAACGTAGCCGAGCCTCGCGCATCTTCGCCACGATTGGAGCTACTCCGAACATTGCGCGCGCATCATCGTTTCGAACTCTGTCGAGGCGCGTAAGCCCCTGGGGCCAGCATTCGCATTTCCATTGCATGGAGGATCTGATCGTGCTTCGAAGTGGTCGGCCAACAATCCGCCCCATACAATGCCACAGGTCATACCTCTGTGCAATACATCTTTGATTTCAATTTCATTGGAATCTTCCTATCACACATAACTCCTGTCACTTGCCTCCACTTATTCCATGCTGCGATTGCTCGATACTCAGCTTCGACTATGGTGCTCCGTCCGCTGAGATACGGGATCCAAGGTATTTAAAAGCAGAGATTTTCGGAAGTTCGGCATCATCGACAAGGATTGTACCGGGAGTTTGCTCTCCACATTCGACGTACTCTGTCTTCTTGATATTGAGCCTCATCCCGTACTGTTCCAGCCGATCTTTCCAAAATTGCACCTTTCGCTGGAGTTCATCTCGAGTGGTCGCGGCAATCATCACATCGTCTGCATAGAGGGGTGTCCATGGTGCCGTTGATTGGAGGTCGTCTGATATCGTGTCCATGCGAAGGGTGAACAGAAGTGGGGAGAGTGCACAGCCTTTATGAACTGCCACACAAACTTCAAACGGTGGTGAAGTTCCTGCGACACACCTGACTAAGCTCGCGGCATCTTTGTAGAGAAGCTGCGTCCATCGTACGTATTCCTCCGGGACCCCATGAGCGCGCAGCGAGAGCCAGATCAGTTCACGGGGAACCCTGTCGAAGGCCTTCTCAAGGCCGAGAAAGGCTAGGTGCACACTCTTCTTCATCTCTCGGTGTTTTTCAGTCAGCAGTCCGACTGCGTGTATTGCGTCGGTTGTGCTGCACTTCTTGACAAACCCACATTGGTTCCGCGTAACTTCAACAATGTCGCGACGGTACGGTAGATCTTCTTCTCCCCATCGGCGGTTCGTAACTCCTCATATAAGCCTCGATATCGTGCCGCCTTTGCAGTTGCAACCGCTTTCTTTGATTCGGCCTTCGCCTCTCTGTACTCCTGCGTACTGTCGTCTGATCTTGTTCTCAGCCACTTCTTGTACGCATCTTTCTTCTTCTTCTTCACGAGGACCTGAACCTCCTTAGACCACCGCCAGGTCTGTTTGTCGATGAACGGGCGTCCCTGTTTGGTGGTACCAAGGATGTCGCGTGCTCCCTCAGTTATTACTCTCTCCAGTACTGACCATTTCGTCCTCACGTCTCCAGCAGTGGCGGTCCTGAATGCAGCATTGACCACAGTCTCCAGCTCTGCCTTGCGTTCGGTCAGTTTCCACCACTTGATTCGTTCTGACGGAACATGTGGTCGTTTCGAGCGCCGATGTTGAAGGCACATGTCCATAACAAGGAGGTGGTGTTGTGGCGCAATGTTATCTGAAGATGTCACCTTGGCATCGATGAAGTTCTTCAGCTCCTTGCGACGCACGAGGATCAGGTCGATTTGCGTCGCGCGGCCTCTACTACAATACGTTCATTCTTCTTCTTGAAAAACGTATTCACTACAGCCAAATCGGCAGCTTCGGCGTGGTCAAGGAGCATCGTTCCAATCTCGTTTCGTGCGTCATAGCCTTGTCCTCCATGCCGGCTCTCGTAACCGTCTCTAGCGGACCCAACATGCCCATTGAAGTCTCCACTTATAATTACGTTATCGCCTTCATCGACACCCTGTAGAAACATCTCGAGACCGCGGTGAAACTGTTCCTTGCTGTCATCAGTGCATCCGCATTGCGGTGCGTATGCAGTGGCAATCCTTAGCACGTTGCTCCCTTCGGTGATCTTGATGGACATCAGCCGGTCGGAAACGAAGAAGCGCGGTGGACGCTGATGACGAAGTCTCGGTAGCCATCATTGACGATGATCCCAACACCATTGCGGCCAAATGTCGTCCCGTGATAGATGAGCTTGTATCCATCGCCGATATCGCGCGAATTCGCCCATTTCCATTTAGTTTCTTGCACGCAAGCGATGTCGACTTTCGGCTTCTTTAGCATCGCGGCAAGTTCGCGGCTTCGGACTATGGTGGTAAAGCGCGTCGCCTCCTGAGCATGCCCTAGCTTTATTCAAAAATTCTTTAACAGCACAAACCATGATTTTATCCAGACGCGACGTGGTGTTTATCAGCCGACTTGTCGCAGAGTCTGACGCCGGAATCGCTGACGGGGAGGAATTCCTCCTCAAAGTGGACAAGGGCCTTATTTACTAGAGGCGGCCCCTAATCGGCTCTCATGCTCCTCCCAGTCGCTGGAATGTGGGCTTTTGTCTAGACCTAATATGCACGGCACAGCCTGCAATCAAGCAATCCCATACACCCACACGAGTGAGCGTATGTTCACACTCAAATGCCGACTATATAGATCGAGTCCAGCACAGCAGAACTAAGGAGTCCATCCCCTAGATCGACCCACGTCGCAATGCAAGCGCATGGCTGCTTTTGGTCCGCGTTTAACCCCCTGTCCGCCACCTGGGGTTGCGCCACGGAGCCTCGCAGCAAATCGGCTGTAATCCCTCGAATGAGGGAGATCCGTGGATTCCTCATTCTCTATCGCTGGAGGCATATTCTGACCTTTACCACCCTACGGAACCACAGTGGACCATTTTTCTATCGCCGATCCGAATCCTGGCATTTTCCACACAATTGGGTCATGGCAAATTGGTGTTTTCCCCACCAATGGCCGTCGACGCTTTTTTCCCAGCGGCGACCCGTGTTCCGGTGTTCCCCACAGATGGCCACGGCCACAGCGAATCTCGTCGTCATTGGCGGAACGTTATTCAGGGTATCTCCACACTGCTGGGCCAGGGCGTGGCCATCCTCCATCGATGACACTATTGGACCACAGCCGCAATGGATCACTTCTCTACCAACAGACAAGTCTTGGGATATTCGAACTGATACGGACTTGTTGGGTGTATGAAAGGAAGTAGATAGGTTGTTAACTAAGACATAATAAAGAAGAGAGGAGCAAAAAATACGCCCACACGCAAATAAGCACAAATGAGGGCTGAAACCCTTATCAAAAGCCGTGGACTGGTTGCGTAGGGCTAACACTATTCCGAATGCTTTTTATGTAATAGCAAGCACCTCCCAAATTGGCTAAACCATTGCGTGACGTTCATCTCACGATTGGATGCCTCATCGTTTACCGACGGACCCATTTTCTAAGGTTTTTACAATACTGGACTACAACGGACCAATTCTCCATCGTGAATCCAAATCCTTGGTATTTTCCATACATTTGGGTCATGATGGACCAACACTCCATCGGTGTACCTGTTCTCTGGCGTTTTCTCTTTTACCAGTTTTTGATGCTTCTTTGTCCAACGAGGCACGTTATGCACGTTATCCTGGCGTTGTCCCCGTAGTTGGATCACAGAGAATGGATCTGCGGACCAGTATCCTAGCATTTCCAACACACCTTTTGAAGATTAGATAGATCGTACCTGGCGCCTTTCTCATTATTGAAAGGCGGAGCCATCACACAACGGTGGACCCGCTTGTCTGCTTAATACGTGGCGCCGGAGTACTCCTACTCAGTCGGTGGTTCCTACGATTTTCCACTACTGTGCCGCAGTGCAACCCATCAACAGACTCTTATCCTGGCGTTCGACGTTCTATCGAGCCACGGCGAACCCGTAACCCGTGTTTTGGTGTTTTCCTCACTATTGAGTCACGCCGGACTCATTGTATAATCGGAGGACCTGTATCCTTGCGTTTTCACCACAACTGAACCAAAGGTAATGTACAAATGCTCAATCGTCCGACACCTATTCTGTGTTTTCTCACACTACCGAGCCACGGCGGACCGATGACCTAATGAATCACGTCGTTTTCCGTGTGCTCTTACTCTTGAGCCACAGTGCTGAATTGCTTTGGCTTCCTTTAGATGGCATCACATATCTCGTCATAGGTGAACCTTTTATATCGAGTGATGAACACTAGGCAGCAAAAAATAGTTTTGATTCGTCTGCAGCAAATCAGTCTTGCATCTCAACCTGTAGTTTTGACTCGTTTACAGCAAATCCGTTTTGCACCTTAACCTGTCGATTGATAAGCTACCAATAGATTGCAATAAACTTTGCCTGGTGTTCCTTCATAAGAGCTGGCCCTCTTTGCATGACGAAAGAGTATTTGCGCGTGGAAATCTGTGATACAGCAGTGCCAGCGAAGCTGCTGATCGAGAGGTTACTTAGGTTGTCTCACCAAAGAAGGAGTAATATGTAAATTTGTACCTGCGATGCAGGATGCATCAGTTAACCTTAGTGAGAATATAATGATGCAAATGCAATGTCATCGAACTAAACAAGAATTCTCTCCTATTTCTGATGAGAATCTGCAGACTTGTGTCATCTCTATGCTCCGATGGATCACTACGGATCCAAAGTGGCATCGAACCCGGAACTCTTCAGGCGCAACCAAAGAGCGATATGCCAGAATTTTCACGTTGTCGGTGGCCAATCGATGGGTATTCCTGGACAACGCTGGCTTGCGCACGCGATTTGGAGTGGTAGTGCCTGTACCTAAACCCTGTGATTTCCCGGCCGGTGATGGTCGAGCGGGCCGAATGAAGTGTCTGAGAGATGTGGGACGCTCAAAAGCAGAGGCCCACCTCATTTCCGTGGTTAAAGTAAAGGTTTTTTTTTGTGGTCGAAGTCTGAGGGCCGTTTTGAGACAATTTCGGCACACCGCTGGAATGGTATAACAACGGCCTTTGAACCCGTTTACCTGGGCTGAGTCAGAGTAACAGTTTGCGGACCCGAAATGACGTGTAAAGTCGTTGATCTTATCAGTTGAACACTACGGGAATCGTTCGCCAACGTTGCAGCTGTGATGAGAAGCCAGCATACCTCAGAGCGATCCACTTTCCGTCTCCAAATTTGAGCCATTTCGACTTCTTGGAGAACGGGGCCTTCGTTGTTTTGCCTGTTGATAAACGTTATCGGGATTAACACTGCAACAAGGTCCAGAATATGATCCGTTGCAAAACAAGATGGTCCTCTGCCTTTGAGAGCAACGTGTGCCAGTTAGATGCAGGCACTCACTTGCGAAAGATTTTCCATGAAGAGCGGTCAACGCGGCATTACATTCTGGAAAAAAGGACGTGCGACTGACACGAAACCGTTAGCGCATGTGTCTGAGCTGCGTCAGCGCCGCGACCTGCCCTGGTTTTCGTTATATTCATAGACGCACGCGCGTCGAACCTAAGCATCTGTTATAAATTCCCCTTCACATGGAGGAGAAAACGTCTTTTATGTATCTGCGTTTCAGGTTAAAAATCTATACGAACTTGAAGATGACCAAGGAGAGAAGGATCAGCTCATTAAAGGAATGTCTTGTTCAGAGCAGGTTTCTGAACTAAAACGGTGCGTAAACTATTGTACTTCCATCGGCTTTCTTTTCAAGATTAAAGGTGTACCAGGATGAGCAATAGTTACAACTAAAATAACTAGTTTACTCAAACTGGTCAATGTCTTGGAGAGTATGCATTTCTTGTTGTCCTTATGGTTCTATTTCGCTTTTTTGTGTAATAAATTGTCAGGATGTCACCATAATTACCGTATCCATGTGTCAACTAACCATTCCACTTCTCAATGTGATTATATGGGACCAGATTCTAGGGGGAAGGAGTGTTGAAGTGCAAAATACGTCGGATGACTCCCTCAAGCCATCGTGTGACGTTTACGAAATCAGAGGAGCCTCTTCTATATTATTTAATTCTGAAGTTGTGCCTGGCTCATTCCAAGGAGGGAGCATGGCTCGTACTCGACCTCTTATCAGTATAAACGATGTGTTGTTCGTGACCAGCACCCCTTCGGAAGGCTAGGAGGTGGGTAGGGTAGCCACTTGAGGTTCGTGCAGAAGATTTATTTCAAGAAGTACTCAGAAAATTAACAAATTAGCATCCCCCCTCCGAAAATCTTCTCGCTTCGTTAACGTTCAAGGCGAGCTCACGTGCTTCGACACTTTGCTCGTACGTAAGGGAACCACAAGAGATTCCTTATGTGGACAATCGTGCGAGCACAGTTTGAAATGACTCCAGTACATGACAGCCTCACCGATTCCTTCTCCTTCCCAGATGGGATGTTCATGCACACGGGCCATAAATGAGAATGCGGACGAGAGTTGGCAGCAAAAATAAAGACATAAGAAAAAAGTACAAATGAGCGCTGGAGCTGCTTTAAAGAAATAGCGGATTTCCTACGTAGGACAAATACTATTTCAAAAACTTCGATGTGCTAGCGAACCCCCCCCCCACCCCATTCGTGGACTCGCCTCATGACCCTTTCCTTACGATTGGATATTCCATTTTTCACAGTGAAATTAGTAGTCTCTAATTTTCCTTTCATTGGAACATGACAGCCATCCTCCATTGGAGGCAAGGATCCTGGCGCTTCCCCCACTAGTGGGCCACTCATCCTTCATCGGCGGACTCATGTTCTGCTGCTTTCCTCACTCCTCCATCGGCTGACCAGTATTCTGCAGTCGCGGACACAGAAAGTGGGAGGGTGAGGAAGGTAGCGTGGAAGTGAAAATTGGGGTCTCCGCCGTTTTGGGGATCAGGGCGGGAAATAAAATTAATGAAAGTAATAATTACCAGTCTGGCCTTCCAACCAAAGCCTGACTTCCAGACTTCTTCTAACGCTCGCTTCGCTCGCATTGATCTATCTTGAGTCCATAACTATCTTACTTCTTATTAATTGGCACTTCATGTGTGTGTGTGAATCTGTGCAAGAGAACCAGCCATCAAATGTGGAAAATACCTACACCATCGTGTTCAGCGCTTCGAGTTATGTACGAAAAGGTTGCAAATTTTGATTTTTACCTTGATTTACAGGTGTTTTGGGCCACTTCTGTCATGTTCAGACATGTTAAAGACCGACTGTTGTGTTTACCACAGTTGGAATGAATGAGATAAGCCCAGACAGTATAAAAGGGAAGAGATGGGTGGGATCTCTTTATGTCGAAGAGAAGGAGCCAGAACGGCGAAGAAGGTCACGAATGAGGGGTGGCGGTGTAGGGCTGAGCCGGCACTAAGAAGGGGTGATAATGCTATGCAAAGGGTACACTTTTGCGGCAACGGTGCACCGGCGTTTAAAAGTGGAGGAAAAACCTAGAGACGTGTCCAACTGTGGGAAGAAGGGGCGCCGGCGTCTGAAAGTGGTGAAACGCCTAGAGTCGGGTCCAACGGTGTGATAAGGGTGCGCTGGCGTCCAAAAATGGGGAAACGCTCAGAGACGGGTCCAACGGTGTGATGAGGGTGCGCCGGCGTGCAAAAGTGGGGAAACACTCAGAGACGGGTCCAACGGTGGGGTGAGGGCCACCGGCGTTTGAAATTGGGGAAACACCTGGAGACGGGTCCAACGGTCCTACACAAGGAAAGACATCGTTTGCCTGTTGCCCAGCTGTGGAAAGGGCGCCTCGAATCCAGAAAGCTCGAAGGTGCAAAAACGAGAGCTTTGATAAACGACGAATGGCCGTTGTGGTGTGAGAGAGATGCCACATGAAGGCAACGCGAGCGAAGCGAGCACGAAAAGAAGCCTGAGAGTCCGGCGTCAGCCGGACGATCAGGCTGGTCTATCTTATTGTCCGACCTACATATTTCCCCAACGGCAAAGCGAAGGAAAATATAGCACAGCATTCCATTCTCTCATAGCGGCCTCTCCTGGTATGCCAGTGGATCTCTAACAGAACAGTAACAGTAACAGTAACCACGCATTTTGCCGCAGTTGTAGCTTTCGGTTGATTTGAATGGCCGATTGTAAAAGGAGTTACCATGCAGCCGACTTATCGGGGCTCGATTTGTTCGATGCAACCGACGGATTTGTTTATTATTTTCTGTCTCTTTTCATAGTTATGCTGATAAGGGCTAACTTGTTTATCATACTCTCTATTGATAGCGCCCCTCTGGGACGCCAGAAAATGGGGTAAGGCAGCCACTTGAGGTTCGAGCAGAAGTTTTAACTAAAGAAGTCCTCAGCAAACTAACAAAAAAGCAAAACAATACAACATGTAAATTTACTTCCCGATGCAATAATATTTGCAGCCGTCTGTTTTTTTTTTGCCGGTGCACTTCTCATATGCATACGAACCTGCCATGGCCAGTCATTCCCAGCCCTGCGCGGGAAAGTCCCTCAAATGAGTAGTCCCTCAAATACCTCAGAGGAAGTTGGTTTGGTAGACATAAATGAGAACGAGGACGAGACTTGGCAGCAAAATACGATCATTGATAATAAGGCCAAATGGGTGCTGGAGCTACTTTCAGGAAACATCGGACTTGCTGCGTAGGACTAATGATACTCCAAACACTTTCATGTGCTAGCGACCCCCTCCCCCCTCCGATTGGTGGACCCGCCGCATGACCCTCTCCCCACAATAGAATACCTCAATCTCCACAATCAAACCCGTAGCCTGGCGTTTTTCACTATCCGACCATAACGGACCTATCCTTCACCGGGGAACCTGTATCCTGGCCTCGTCCCCACTGCTTTTCCAAGGTGGACCCGTATCCGTAAATTTTCCTCACTCGTTGGTCAACGCGGGCCAGTATCTAGCCTTTTCACTATACTTTGGATCGAATAAAAATCGAATATTTTTGTTCTATTAATAACGATCTAGGAAACAATTCGGACATCTACATATCCGAGAATGAGGAGGCCCTAGTGCTCCCATGTTGGGACATTCGAATTTTCGATTTTTTCAAAATCAAATATTTTTGCTTTCGAATATCGAATATTTCGAATGAACGGAAAATTCTAATGTTTTAACATTAGAGACCACTGCGGTGCTGTACGGAAGAGAAGAAGAGCTTTGGGGTGGGAGAGTTTCTCATTCTCAAATATCTGGAAGTTTAAATTGTTTTTTTAAATGTTATTACACATATAAAAGTTATTCGATTTCTATTCGGTCCAAAGTATACTTTTCACCACTACTTGGCTAAGAAGGCCCGGCATCCTTGGGTTTTCATTACGGCGTTGAGGAGGACTCGCAAATGACGTTTTCTGCACTGCTTGGCCAGTTCGAACTCGCATCCTGGAATTTTCCTCACTTCTTATCCAAGGCAGACCCGTGCTCTGTAGATTACGCCATATTTTGGCCAAGGTGGACCCATACCCTGACGTTTTCGCCACGCCACTCTTTTGACAAGGAGGACCCGTACCGTTTCGCTTCCGCCACCGCTTGGGCGAGTCGGACCCGTACCGTGTCGTTTCCACCACCGCTTGGGCGAGGCGGACCCCTACCCTGGTGTCTTTCTCACTATTGGGCCACCGCTGACACCCCTCCATCGCGTGCCAGTAAGTCGTCTTTTCCTCACTTCTGCATGGGCAGACCAGTATCCTGATGCCATCCTTACTGCTGAATCAAGATGGACCCATCCTCCTTCTGTGGACTCGTGTTGTGGCGCTTCCCTCACCCCTACATCGGCGGACCCCGTATCCGCACGTTTTCACAACTGTTTCGCCAAGGCGGACCGGCATTCTTGGGTTTTCCTCACGGCTTGGTCAAGGAGGACTCGTAGAATGGCATTCTCAACACAGCTCGGCTAAGGCGGACCCGTAGCCTGGCGTTTTCCGCAGTCCTTGGCCAAGGAAGACCTGTACCGTGACGTTTGCACCACTGATATGCCACAGCAAAGCAGACGAACGCGCCACAGTCGCCAGGCCACTGTGGCGGACGCGCCGCAGTTGCGGGGCCACCATGGCGGACGCGAACGAACGCGTCGCAGCCGCTGGAGCCCACTGAACGGCTTTGAGTTGTGTGACTGAGTTATTGGGGTGTTATTCTGCTCCGTATAATGCACAGCGTGAAAACTGTAAACACTGTCTCACCTGTAGGCTGCGAGACCGCCAACGGGGCGTCGTTCAACCATTAAAGACGGTGACAAAACAACTATCGCATCCATGGCGGAGTGTCATAGGTGGAGGGTTCCAGAACGAAGGCGTGTCCGAGTTCCTTAAAATCGGCCGGCCGTCTCACAATCTGCGCATTAGTGCTACCATTGTCCATAGGTGCCGCCGCGTCATGACTCCCCTATGCCTGCTGTTTTCGGGCTTATGGCGCTTTGTTAAAGAGATTTGGATCAGCATATGCATGTGTCTGTGCACGAGAACCATCCACTGTCGTCAAACACAAACAACACAGTCATGTCCAGCGCGGGTTATGTACAAAAATGTGGTGAATTTTGATTTTTATTTAGATTTACAGGTGTTTTGGGCCACTTTTTTCATCTCTAAACATTTTAACTTCTTGATTAGCCAGAATTTGTCCACACCCCACTTGGAATGACTGATACTGGCCTGTGATTACAAGACCATATAAAATTGAAGGGATTGGTCTAATGCTTTGAGAAGGAGGATGGTGAGCTAGAGGGACGAAGGGTGGTACGAGTGAGGGCTGCGATGGCACGGGCGTAGGGAAAATGATAGGCGAAGGTCTGCTGTCATGGGAAGTAGTAGATCCATATTACACTTTCTAACTGAAGTTTTATTCTTCGATCTCGCTGAGAAGGATTAAAAAACACATGCAAGTGGCACAAAGTGATCAAATGTCAATTATAGGCAGCTACTTAATGCACTAGACCAAACCGGAGGTGTTCGCTTGACTGACATCAACACGGTCTTCGTTGAAGTGTCCAGAAACCCTTTAGCGGAGGAAATTATGATTAACTTCCTCATTGAACGATGGGAAATGATTATAGCAAGGTAACTGAAATTTCATTATCGTTCCAGAGCCGAGACAACCCGATTCATAAGTGATACTGTATTCAGATTTCGAGGGGAGTTTCAGCTGACCGAGAGGATTATAAAGGTTTGCCTCGGAAAACTGCGTTCGGAAGGACAGATATTGCTAGTTAGTGGACTTCTCGAGCGAAGAAAATATTGCATTTACATATTTTTAAGTTTTGGTGAAACTACATTGACAACTAGTCACTTTATTCTCTGCTTCCCTGTGTGTGCTTTTTTAGTTCTGTTTTCGCTTGAGGCGCCATCAAGAAAAAGCGTTTTATAAAGTGGCTGGAGCTTCGCCTCGCTTTTCCTTGATGGCGTATAGAGGCCACTGTTTTCCGGCCACTTTATAAAAGGTAACACCTAGGTATGATGTTGTTATTTGAGGTCAAGCTTCGTCTGACTGTTGGGCGAACGAGTTCGCCAACTGCCTACTCACAGTCAGTCAAGTTCACCACTTACCTGAGATACATAGGCGGACCGTTACTAGACACAGCGGTTGGCCCTGCGCGGGTCCCAATTTCTTTTCGCCATCGATCAGTCTTGAGGCTTAGTTGACCAGTGGACCTTGAAGAAATCGGAAGCGTAGCTGTGGTTTCCACAAGCCAACAAATCATCCCACCTCATGACATGTCGGCCACGCGGACGTTTTCCGTCGTGCGGATACTATAGCAGAGCCGCTCAATCATTGCATCTCATAGGATGTTCTGCGTACCAATGTTCAGTAGGTCGACGTGACGAGCAGCATTACGGACCTTCCACATTGCTCCGCACATTACGTTCTCGCTGTTGACGCAAAGAAAAGCCGAGCATGCGACGATCAAATGAGATCTGAGCCGAAGGATACTGAGTTTCGGCGATTTTTATCAAAGCCTAGTCTCACTTGCATAACACAGGGCAGGCAGCACGATCGAGTTGTAGAGATGCGCGCGTAGATCTTGGTCCTTGGCGTCTTCGAGAGCCCTTTTAATAAGATGCCCATCCTGCTTTTTGTTTCTTCAAGTTTCGGGCTTGATGCCGTTCTCCGTGTTCAGCAGGCGACCAAGCAGATATATTCGCTGACATCCTCAGGAGGAAAACCCTGAAGAAGAACCGGCTGTTCATTAGAAAACGCATCTCGCATGGCCTCGGTCTATGCCGTGCTAATGGTGAGCCCTGTTTTGCTTCGTCCTCCATCCAGCAGTCGCAACATTTCAGGGGCATAGTTCGGTGACTTCGTGACCAGCACTATGTCATCTACGAAGCGTAGATGATTTAATCGTTTTCCGTCGATGAGGACTCTAAAACTACTCCAGTCGCAGTTGCGAATCACCGACTTCAAACAAGCTGGGAATAAATTCGGTAAAACTGGGTCGCCTTGACGAACTACTCTCTCCACAGACACTTCAATATCAGAAGAAAAAAACAAGACCAAGAAAACAATTTTTTAAAAAACGACCGATATAATTGGTTCATCCTGAGTGGCACTGATTCAGTACCGCATCTCAATACCCTGTTTTTCTAGCGCCTTCCAAGCCTTGGTCGGTTCCACTGAATCGAATGCTTTCTTGTAGTCCATGATTGCTAATACCAATGGTTCTTGGTATTCTCGGGCGGCTCCGATCAATCGACAGCAAGGGTAGTATGCACGAAAGATCCGGAATGGCCGATAGGTACCCGCTCAGGCAATTCTAACGGGCCTTCCGCGTACGAGTTCAGGCCTTGCGGGCGGCCAGCGTGCCTTACTTGTGTGCGGGGCTTGTTAGCGGGCCTCCCGCGTGCCATTTTTGTGGGTATGTCAGTGTGCCATCCGCGCTTGTTTTCTGATACATCGGGATACCCCCGCCCCTAATCAAGAATCTGCTAGCATTGTCGAATGACATTTGGCAAAATACCACCACGACCGCTCATCGCAGAAGACGCTTAACGACGTCGCTGGGTGTCGCCGCGGAAGAAATATATGCAAGCTCCTGCCGATTCCCTGCTGCGGCGACGCTGCTGCGACTTCGCTAGCCTATCCTTGAAGGAATGTTTACACTTTATTGCGAGGCGATGGCGTCACGGCGACAGCTACAACACGCGCAATACGACGGGAAGCGAAACCGTCGCGTCATTTTCGAAGCAAAAATTAAAAACAGGACGCAAGTTGCGTCGTGATGGCGAACGCCAACTACCACATCGCGACAACTGCTTGCGCATGCATCCACGCGGGGCTCCAACGCATTTGAACAGATTGCTTGGACGCAATGGTCGTATCGCGACGAAGTATAAACACTCCTTAAACAAGAACGACCGTCGCAGCGGCTAAAGTGTGAAATCGCCTTTCACTGGGGACTACATGCAGCGTTAACCAGTCTTTGGCTTCTCGCAGAAAATGAGCCCTGCAGAAAATCTTCTGCAGGTTTTCCAAAGTGCTAGCCTCTATTGAATCCCATGCTCCTCTCACAGCGGTTCCCAGCTCGGCGACGCTGCTGTACTGGCGAGCATTGGCGTATACGCGCCGCGCTAGTATTTCTCACAGGTTCTCTATGGGGTTGAGGTCTGGGCTGCAGGCTGGCCAGTCCACTAGCCGGATGTGGTGCCGATTGAACCAACGTTTTGTAGAGCTANCTTGTTTCTCGAGAAACTGCGATTGACGGTCAATGACGTAATGCGTATCCCCGGATTCGAGTACGCATCTATAGAGTTGAGGGAGAGAAGGCACCGCGAAAAGATTGCAAAAGAGAAAAGCCGACGTGAAGGAAGGAAGTCGAACTCTTACGTCATCGAAGATTCCGAAAGAAAACGACACATCCGACCCATCTCGTTCGAGGAACCAAAGAAGGACGACACCGTGCCTGGACGCCGGCCAGAGAGCGATCGCGTGAGGACCACCGCTTCAAGAAAGCACGCCCACACGATTCACTGCCTTTCAACACCCAACACAGTACCAGTCCACGCGATGCCAGAACGGACCGGCAAGTGAAGGTCGTACTTCACAAGTCAACACTGCATCGACGAAGACGTACCCACAGCTGAGTCGGGACGACTCTCCAGCCGGTGGACCCATGTGATATGTGACATAGAGACTATATTGAAAGTGTTCCTAACGTTCTTTTTGTGATTGATCTCACGCCGTTGACTTTATGACCCCCCTCCCGCCAACTCGCTCCTTCCCGCCAAATCCAGGACCGCCCTCTGGCTATAAAAAGGGCGCCTGGAACGATCCGGTAGTCTTTTCCGGATCTGCCACCCACCGCCGGACTGGAGCGAGGACGACCCCACGAAGATCAATAAACGACTTAGATTTGGACTGTAGGTACCCTAGGCGCCGTCAGGCCCTACGCGACACATCTGTTGATAAAGACTTTGACAGTGGAACAAGTCTTGAACAGGCAGAGCGATGGAGTTTATCCCATTTCCATGTCTAATTCGCTGCAGCGGTCATCCCACACCGCAACCGTTGCGGTTTCTGTAGCCACCACATCGGATGACAGGGTCCCACCCCCATTCGTGCTGCAAGGTATCCAAGGGAACCACAGCAACTTCGTAGAAGACATGTTGGAGGAATTCGTACTACCTTGGATTAAAGATCACTTCAAAGGTTGTTTTTGGACACCTCAGTAGGATAGTACACAGCCGCATAAATCAAGAACCGAAAAACATCCAAGGTTTCATTGATTACAATGAGTAGCCCATCAACTCACCGGACCAAAACCCATCAGACTACTCAGTTTGGATCGTGCTTGAAACAACAGCATATTTACAACTTCATCAAGATGTCGAATCTTTGAAGACATCGTTTCAAACGACATGGGACGAGTTGGACACCAAGTGCTTGTATGGCGCCGTCGGCGACTTCATCAAGCTTGTGAAGGCCTGCGTCGCAGCAGACGGAGAACATTTTGAGATCTAATGTTGTTATTTGTTAACCGTTGCATAATGGTGACAGTAGGCGATATCTGTGAATTAGCACTTGTGAACTGCGTTGCTGAATGCTACTCCAAGTAGTCGATTCCTCATAGCGGTGACAAAAATGTTCATGGCTCTTGCTGAGATAGATGCACAACTGAAGAAAATTCTTTCTTTGAGGCTGTGCAAGTGGTGTGCTTGGTCTCTACTGCCATCAGTGGCGGAGGCAGGGCGGCAGGGCGCCCCTCCCGAGAATGGGTCGCCAAATTTTTGAAATTACTTCACAATACATATAAAAATCTTGTATCAGTTTATTTCCATTTGTTCACTTTTATTATTATTTTTTAAATATTGATTATTTATTATTTATCACTGAAATCAACATTCTTATCAATTTTATTCTCCGCCCGGGTCCCCAAAACGACGGAGACCCCAATTTTTCCCCACGCCCCCTCCCGCTCACTTTCTGCATCCGCTACTGACTGCCATGGATCCCATCAGCAAAGATGACATCCTAGTTCCTGGTGGATTCTAAATTGCAAAAACAGGTGAGCTAGCTCATAGGGGTGACATTTAGGGACCGCGAGTTTGCCATGAAGGGTGCCCCGTATCGTGATCCTGACGGAAAATGAAGAGGTGGACGCAGTGATGGAGGGAATGTGGTTGCAAATGCCTTTGCAGACCACTGCTATATGCTGCTGAGCCCATCTGGATCATACCAGCACAATGTCGGAATGAGATGTCCGTCCTTATCATCGAACTTCAACCGCTAAAGTTGCGACAAAAAAGAACTCTCACTCAGCCCATAAATTCCTAAAGTAATGCAAAACGCATTCAGGAAAAACCTGGCCTGACTTCAACTCTGACTAAAAAACACAGCATCAAATGTTACGAGTGAAATCTTTGATGTTAGCAAGCACCACAAAAAATGTCACCTAAGCGCTCATGTTGTTCATGTTGCACCTGAACAATTCACTCAGCTCCAAGGATGTGGTGGCGTGTACCGAAGAATATGCCTTATTTCCTTGCTTCAAAAGTCCTCAAGCGCTGATATCCGTAGTGACTGGTCCATTTGGAAACAGTCAGCAAAGATTTACTGCGGATTTTCTCGGCCCACGTTGTGGAGGAGGGGGACAAGGCGGGAGATTAGGCAGTGGCGTCGGTCTTGAAATGTTTACCATTGTTTCTTTTTCCATCTATACTTATCAAAGATACCCATGGAAATGCCGGCTAAGCATCTGCGCTCACTCAGGCTCTTAGAAGTTTTTGTTTTGTTCACACTTCTCCAGTGAAGGGCTTACTCAGTCGATGACAGGCAAAATGGCTTAGGCGTTAATTCTGAATGCTCCATTAGATTTCCTGCGGTCTTCTTGAAAGCTACTACATTGGTCCGTATCATTTGACTGTTTGTTAGCAATCCCTCTCCTCCGTAATCGACATTTTCCAAGAGTGGACGTGAAGTTTTGAACCGTTGCGTTTTCTTTTTAAAACCAAATAAAAAAAAGACCACCTGGAAAAGAGCAGTTGAGGGGTTATTGAGAAAGCTGAATACGATAATGAACCCTATTTTTCATGATATTTTGATCCTTATCCCGAACGACGAATTTCTGGAGTGTTTTGACGCGCACTGTATGTATCTGCTACCATGTTTATGGGCCACATTATAGCTATGAGACGAGGAAACAGTTTGCTTCTCCGTTTGCTGATGAGACATTAGATCGAGTGTCCTCGAGCTAGGGTTTTTTTGTTGTTTTTTTTTATTCACTGACCAGGTTGCATCTACTGAATAATGGAATGCTACTGCAATAATAATGAATAATATCTCAGATAACAGAGCAGCACAATGGCAGCACGAACGCGTTTCTCCAGCAGTAATACTTCGGTTTCAAACCCCAAATTGGGCGTGCCCTTTCCCCCCATTGCTGCCATCGTCCCCTCCATTGCTGCCATCGTCCCCCCGATTGCTGCTAAAATGGGGGAGCACGTTAATGGCAGCACATGAATCTAGGATGGCAGCAATGTCAGAGCTGGAACGCAGCC
>JARK01001415.1:223972-236379 GCA_000688135.1 Ancylostoma ceylanicum
AATTAATATTTTTATTAATTTTATTTTCCGTCTGGGTCCCTAAAACGGCGGAGACCCCAATTTTTTTCCCACGCCCCCCTCCCGCCCACTTTCTGCGTCCGCCACTGGACGGTACCTATGAGCTAAAGATGGAAGTGTTGAACTGGAGTGGTACTTGTAAAATCTCGAGTTAAGCTTAGTCTCGGACAGCACTCCCGGCACAGAGTTGTTGGTGTTATTTCGGATTTGGTTGTGGATCAAAAACACTCGAAAGCTCAGAGACGAACATTGTTGTGAGTACTGCCGTTAAGACGCATGTGGCTCTGTGCCAAGATTCGCACTGTCTGTGGATGGTTTGATAGCGTTCCTAGCTAAGCAAGCCATCCATCCCTCCGCGGTCAGTAAACTGACAAGAAGAGTCTGGGAAGATGAATTGTTGATTTTGTACATCGGATGCCCTCCGCAAGTCACTGTATGGGGCATGTATGTACTCAATCAATGCCTCTGTGATGCTCAAATGAAGTCGAATGCGTGACGCATCTCACGAACAGGATTGGTTGATGTCGCCCACTTCAGCGTTTATCCTCTATCCACCCACTGGAGATGGAAAGAACACACTTTCGCACTCATTCACTCATTGTTTTCTACAGATCTTTGGGAAGAGTTCAAAAGCATTCGTTTTTTCAAAGAAACAGATACTCCACAAATTTTCTAGTTTCTACTGTAAAGGAAGTAGGACAGCAGTAGGATGAAATACAANATCTTCGGATCCGAAGTCCGACGCCTTATCCATTAGGCCACAAGGCCACGGGCATTACTTCGCCGCGGTACATCTCCTTTCTTGATTTTGACAGTTTTCTCATTTTCTGTGTCCACTCGGAGCATCAGATGTGCATAGGCACATCTAAAGGGCAATTCATACCAGATGCGACTATCAGGCGCACGCATCCATTTGCGAAAGATTTTCGATGAAGACCGGTCAACGCGGCATGAAATTCTCATTGAAAAGAACACGCGGCCGTCGCGAGGCCGCAAGCGTGTGTGTGCTCCTAGGTGCGACTGCTATGCGACTGCGATGCGACTAGTCCCTATTCTTCATCATATAGACGCACGCGCGTCAGTCGCACGCACACAGTATAAATTGCCCTTAATGTATCTCTCTTACTTTTGCTTTCTCTGCAATAGTAGATTTATTGGGTTGGGCAGTAAGTTCGTGCGGTTTTTCAGGTGCACTGAAATTACTGTTTTTCACGAACAACATGAATCACAACAAGTGATTTATGTAGCCCCTTTGCTCCTCTACTAAGATTATCAGAGAGGGAGCAGCTCCTCGGTTTCTTTTCCATGAAAAACCACATTGTTTGGGACGACCCAATTTGTAACTCTCAACTGCAACTCCTCAGTGGAACTCTAGAAATTGCCCAAGAAAATAACCAAAATAAGTAGATAGGGACAGCTTTAGGCTTGTAGAGGTTGTATGAGTGAGTTTACCTTTTATTCTAGAATGAGGAATAACGTTTTAGTGGAATTTGCCCGGAGGCGGCGCGCCCTCTCAATGTGAGGGGTCACCTCGTACTGACCGCCTCAAAGTTTATTCAGTTTCTTAGCGAACTGAATCAGTTGAACTTGGTTTTCGCTAGAATTTAACATTCTTAGTGGTTCTTTTTTGAATCTAGAGCAAAACCTGGCACGTAAATGTCTCACTGTTTTTCAAACCCCACTTTTAGAAGGGGGACATCCTCTGGGTTAAAATCAACCTCTCTGAGGCGGACATCCATTTCTGCGTCTTCTTTTCAATGTTAGTGGCTTCCCTCTACATGTGTTCGATATCTGTTGCCTTTTGAGTTGCATTCGATCCATGATAGAAGTCAAACAGTAGGAGTGATCGGGGGTTGTCGTCATAGTCGAAATGGTGCTTCACACTCCAGGCTATAGAAAATGAGGTGCAACGTGAATTGTGGAATTCGGGTTGAACATTTAAAAAGAGTGAATCAAGAGCTACAGAATGGTTACTGATACGCGATCAAACAAAGTTTGGTTCCCAGTAAAAAATTGAGGTGAAAAAACCGCACGAACTTATTGCCCAACCCAATAAATGAAGGCAGTTTACAATTTATTATTGATTCTTCTGAATTTCCAAGATTTACTCGCAATACTATTATACCTCGTAGAATGGATTAAACTCCACATTGTCGTCTTCATTTTCAACTTGTTTTTGATTTTTAAACATTTTCAGTAGATTGGAGTCAAAAAATGACTTCTAGCACTTTGTGCACCCCTGTCTGTGTCTGCGACTAGTGGTTCAGATAGTTGGACAAGTCAACGAACAAATTAATTTTTAATGAAATCCGTTCAGACTGATACTTTATTTTGTTTCTTCATTTCTTGCTCCAACTATTCGTCGGCCTAAAACCATTGATTCAAGGAAGTCTCTTTCGCGGTCAATAATCGACATAAGAGGCACTCGCCTCACGTGTTTGGAGGTCCATCCTTTTCGCCAGAGGATTGAGGCAAAGGATTTGGAGAAATCGCGGCATAGTCCACATAGCTTGGACGTATAGGCCTTCTATAACGAGGTGCTGGAGTGACCATTTTTGTATGCAGCAGATACGGATCATCTAAACAGGTGAGGCATTATTGTTTTCGCTCACATGTCCTTCTAGCTCAATTTATAAAGAGAACTTTTTCTATTGGTAAATTCATCCACAAGATTCTTCAGTATGTTCCAAGACTCTTCAATCACTGATTTGTTTATCCGTTCATAAGAGATCGACACACGTATTAGGTTAATATCATGCACCTGAAAAACAACATGAGCACTGGTACAGAATGAGAGGAATGAACTGTCCCGATTTTGTGTGGATGAGCATTGTATTTGAACCCCGCCACTTCTGCATGATCAACTCAGACGACTTTCTATGAAACGTTCGATTGATTGATCGTATTTATATAATTATTTACATAATAATACGTGCTTGAAAGACTTCTAAGAGGCCAGGGAGCGGCACGAGGTGGTCATTGACCAGGAAGACTTAGTAGCGTCCTGCAGATTCAGGGCGTAGTCAACAGCTACCCGTCTGCTGATGTTAGACACAAGCAGATTTTAGAGAGGCAGGCTGGGACATCATCAAAATCGCAGCTGAAGATCACTGTCGCTCAACCGCTCCCTCCATCTTCAGGTGACTTGCACTCTGGCGCGCTTCAGTGATAATCAGGTGTTGCTCAACCTGTGGGGGGACTAATCATGTTGAAATTTTGATTGTAGGTGCGCACATTACCAACAATTATCCCTCAGAAGTGGCATCCTTCGTTCTTGAGAAACAGTCTTCGTTTTTGGAATAGACTGTCATTAATGGTCAAAAAGTGGTTTTTGACCATTTTTTGATCATTACTGACGGTTTTTTTTAAACGAAGATGGTTCCTCAGAAACGACTGATGTCATTTTCGGGAAGAATTGATACTCTCTAGGCGCACTTTTTGGAGGTGACAGCGCATTAAAGCGCTCCTTCGAACTAGAGAAACTTCCTGAAAATGTTCTTGGGCTAAGGGAGATAGCGTGCTCCAGTGGCAATTTCCTGTATTTGACAGGTCCGATAACAAGTTTCAACGAGTTCTAGCGGGTTCCAACAGTTTTGTGCTGCGATTAGTTTTCTGAGGATTTGAGCTTGGATTTGAGATGAATTAGGCTAAATCTTTGCTAAATGACACGATTGAAACATCACTCTTCGTCTTCATTATTGAATATTTACGTCACTTTTTAGCGCTTCCCTCTTCTCCTGAAAGAACCCTGAAAGATATTTAGTAGCCCATTCCTGAGTCCGACTGGACTTAGTAGTTCCCAACCGCTAGTGCCCACCTCGTGCTGTGCCCTGCTAGAGGCTCGTCCTATGGGCTCTATCAATGAATTCTTACAGTTTTTCCTTCACATTTTTATCACAATTCGAAGGGGGGATGAGTGACTGTTTCGGACCGTTTCACAGTACTTTTTCTGTTCCTTACAACCGTACTTATACTTCAGATTGAAATTTATTTATTTAGTTATTTATTTTGCAAGTGTTACGACTCAAATTGATGTGAGTGGATGAACTGCTCGAACAGCTCGGACACCTCCTACGTAGTTATCTTCTACATACATTAATTGCTTATCTACAGATTACGGGCTTTTTACCACATCTACAGAGAGTGCTCTGCAGCCAATAGAACGCATTTAGATTGAAAAGACTTTTAGAACAATTTTGGCAAGTTTTACCGCGGAAGGGATGGTTGTGGAAGTAAAAAAGCATATCATCTGTATATCCAAATTTAGTTGGGACTTAGAATGGTCATTTTAACGTCGGTATTGAAGGACCCGGTTTTCGGAAAGTTTCATTTCACCCATAATAGAAAATTGAAGAGAAAACTTTCTTCTTGTATACTTGTACAAGAAAATCGTCATTTTATGCAAGGACATGCATGTAAGATGCCAATATCAACTCTTTCATTTAACGGTGCTCCTTTTTGTTTTTTTTTAGCTAAATAGCGAAGTGGAGCAGTTTTTCAGAATGTAGCGGTTTGTCAGGTCGTGTAGTTGTTTGTCCGGCAATGTAGCTGTTTATACGGTAATGTAGCGGTTTATCCGACAGTGTAGCTGTTTGTCCGATAGTGTGGCGGTTTATCCGAGATAGGCTTAGGGGTAGTCAGCTGGCCCCCACAGATGCCCATCTACCATTGGCGAACCCAGAAAGTGGGCGGGAGAGGGGGGGGGGCGTAGGAAAAAAAGTAGGATCCGCCGCTTTGTGGACCTGGACGGAGAATAAAAGCAACAAAAATACCAATTTACCAATTTATATCAAAAAATTAACAATAAATATTTGGAGAATAACACTAAAAATAAATAAAAATGAACAATTAGAAATAACCTTATACAAGATTTCTCCTTATTTTATAAAGTAGCGCCCCATCCCCTCCTATCCCCCCCCCTGCGGCCGCCACTTCCATCTACCCTGTTTACTCTCGCGGAAGCTGCTGGCTATAGCATAGCAGTTTTCGTAGAATTACTGAGACAGTTATTCAGCCTAAAACAAGAACAATCCGAACTTTACACTCAATTTGCATAAGAGGCTTGTCAATACAAGGGCGTGACTCATTTATAAGCACGCCCCTGATTCTGGTACCTCTGATTCCAGAAACTTTTCAAGCCACCCTCATAAAGCAATGTCTCACCTTAGTGAGTGCTAGGAAAAGTTTGTGGGACTGATTTATGAACTGGCACAAGTCTTCAGTGTACTTGTTGTTCTCTTCTTTACTGCTTCCCGGTTCCTGAAAGATAAATGTCAGACGGTCTATTTTCAAGGCAGCAACTGGAAACAGAAGAGAGCGTGAAAGACCTCATAGTAGAAGGTGAATAGAGCAAGTCTTCGCGAAAATATCCTCAGTAGTGGATGTGTAGCGACCATGGATTCGAAATAGATGCACATCTCTACTGACTGAATATATTCAACATTAACGTGCCAGTTACAATAAGGAGAGAACTAGATTACATTATTCAGATGGTAGCGTAATCCCTCCAGTCCATTCAGACGCACAGACATCCAGATCTTCAACGCTTTGTTTCTCCGACTCACATGTATGCCCCAATCCCGCATATCAGTAGTGTCTGAATTTCAAACGTTAACTAATCCTTTATCTTCAGTCAGCGACACCTGTGGAATGAAGAACCTTGCATGGGAAGTCTTTGAAAGGTAGCGGTGGTAAAGGCTTCTTTGTATACATGGCGAAGTCTGGTCCAGACCAGACATGTCATTCCGGAGAATAGCAGGAATTTGCGTAGATTGACATTCAGTGAGTGGACGTGAGCCAGAGCGGTTCTATAAAATGCGGAACAATTCAATGAATCACATTTCAGTAAATTACACTTTTAGCTCAGTATGTCTAGTTTTCAAAAGACAAATGGAAGAGAAATCTAAAACTATTTGGTTTGCACTATGTATTGGTTTTAAGTGTATGAGTGCACATAGTGAACGTTGATGAAGTGCGATTCTGGATGGCTTACTTAATCGTACCCATTAGTCGTACTTACTTTACTGCCAGGAAACATC
Organism: Ancylostoma ceylanicum; assembly: GCA_000688135.1. NCBI lineage: Eukaryota > Metazoa > Nematoda > Chromadorea > Rhabditida > Ancylostomatidae > Ancylostoma > Ancylostoma ceylanicum. The sequence goes on from JARK01001415.1 coordinate 230,029, forward strand.
GTTCTTCTCCATGAAACTGTTTTCATTTCAAATGAAAATAACTCACGCATTTCCTCGGTACTTCTCATCAATCCAAGCATTACCGGAATACGAAGCATCGCAGTGGATCCACATTTCATACCTACGAAGGAATAGACAGCTTTGAAATTACTGAGGATTTACTTTAGATCCACACCAACAAAGCCTACTTTTCGGCTATTGGCCAGATACTATCCAATTTGTCATCAGCACCCGTAGAAGATGTACCAAGCGTGCAGTGTATATGAGTAGGGATGAGACCGTTCTGCATGTCCTGAACACCACTCAATCATCGTATTACAGAACTCTTTCTTTGTGCGCTTGTATTTTCATATGGGCGCGCTGTGGAAATGCCTCCCATTTTTTTATTGCAGAGCAGGATATGAGGGAAATAATGAGGGTGACATGGGCCATCAACGAAATTCGGTCGGAACTGATGTTTTCGTAGCGTCCTTGTCTTTTTCCTTTGAAAGGCAGGGAAATTTTGTGTGCTCATCGCATTCTTAATTTCTATACAGGGTGGGCTAAAAATACGATAACGAGGGAAAGGGCACCCAGAAAAAGAATCATTGTGTACTTTGGAACATTGTCGTAAGATATATGTTCACTGTCTCACAACTAATAAAAACAAATAAAAACCACAGGTAACCCTTCTCCTCAGGATACCCTCCATCAATTTTGATACAGGGATGAAGGCGCTGAGTGAAGTCGCAGTCAGCGGAGCGCAAGTGGTCGAGGTTCAACTCAGCCGATATTTTTAACTAGTTCGAGTTCCGAAAAACTTATGAGCGAGCCTATGTTCCGGGTTCGTTATCCTTTTCGATTTTCTGCAGACGAAAGCATTCCATCAATCAAATTTTTCCTTTAATCTGTTCCATATCATGTACTGTGAATCTTCTTGTAGCTGTAGAATACACTTTAAAGAGTATTTCTGCATCTAGCAGTTGCTATTTTGTTGTTGTTCATTTGTTTTGTTTTGCAGAAGCTTACGTTTACCTGTTTTTATAATTCTCTTCCCTTTGTTTTATAATTTTTTTGCAAATTCAGAAAATTGCAGCCATCCAAGAGCCACAGATTTCATTCATATTGAACAAGTTGCAACCACTCAGAGCACTTCGAACAAATTGTCCGATCGCATCCGAAACTTGCTCGATTCTAAGGTCGTTAGCAACTTGTTTTCGCCTCATCCAGTTGACAAGTTGACGGTCCAAATCTTGTTGACAAGTTGCAAAACCAAAAGCCAGCCAAACCGCAAGCAAGCTGTCAGCAAGCTTCGAGTCGAGCAAGTGTGATGCGATCAGACAACTCGTTCTGGGGGTTCTAAGCATTCATGGGTTACAGCTTTCGTAATGTTAGCAGATACAGTCTCAACTTCACATTCAGAAGAGAAAGGACATCATAATTGACACCAGGGCTGTGCGTTAGGAAAATTTCAAATTTCGTTAGTCCGTTAATTTGTTACATAAAGCCAAAATGGCCGTCACGCATTAATTTGTTAATTTGTTTCGCTAAGTTAGTAACGTACAGCCCCGATTGACACCTGGGATTACGTCGACAAGGTAAACGGTTTCATGGGTTCTGTCTGGGAGGCGCCCTTGCCTTCCTGCTCTGAAGCAGAAGGTACCCCACAGTGCTACATTTGAAAGAATAAATGGCAAAACGCCAGCGCATGGCTGGCACTATTCCAACTGAATTCGATAAGCACACTGTTTTTTTTTTTGGCCACTAACCTTAATGATACATTTCTCAAGTTGAGCACCAGTGATTCCCCATCCATTCTCTTCGAGAGGTTGGATTGGTCTACAACGCACCATCGCCACCTTGCACGCCTTCTCAATACCCGAGTGCGCCTGGAAGCTCGTTCTATGACTTCCATGAGCTTGTTCTGCTACTATTTTCTTTTTTCTTCTCACTTAAAGCTTATGGACTAGTGAAGGTGCTCACATCTTTGCTGCAGTACACCACTAGCTTCTTCAGAATATCATGCGTTGTTTCATATTCACTCTTTCCTAAGCCTTGCTGTCGTGCTTTGACCTGGAATTTCCCAAATGTACTAAATTTTTGTCGGAAAAACGCAGGAACATACCTGCTTGATTTTCCAGTTTCGAGACACCAACACTGAACAGAAAATGGCATCTGAAGCACTTCCAACTATGCTTCCACCTCCAGTGCTTTTTTGAAGACTTTCCTGGAGAACAGTATGCATTTCTCCTTTCCCGCAAATATCACTATGAATCGAGCGGGTATTACTGGAATATGAAGGCAGGAGCCCATTGTTGGCTCTTGTACATAGTAGAATTATGTAATACAGATACTACATTTACGTAATTTTTGGCGTATCGTACAACCTTTATCCCGAACTTGGTTAATTTGGAAACTATAGCCACCTGGAAGAGGAACGATTCCGGTAGTCCAAATGCTCGTCCAATCCAATTCACAACTGTGTGCTCGAGTTCGTTCAAACTGGGACAACTCTCCTGGAAAGGTGTATACAGTAAATCGAGAATCACGACTTGCATCAATGCTGTGCTCCAAGACAATTTCGGAGTTTTTTTTTCAATCCTTAAATTTGATACGTTAGGCTAAAAATGGTCGTTACTCGTTAGTGAGTTGATTAGTTACGTTAATAACGCACAGTCCTGACTGATAAGCTGCATTCAAAACTGCAGGTGCAGAGACTTGAGCTGCTATCACCATTCCATTAACTAGTCTACTCTCCTACATCAAGCAAAAATATGGAGGGTTTTCATGTCTGAGGTTGAAAATTGAATTCAGGGGCTATTCAGAGTCAAATACGCGTCAGAGTACGCGCATTGATAGCGAGAAAATTCACTACAAAGGTGAAAATGTGCCAAACAGGACTCTAGGTTGATGATTTTTATGCTTTGTTTATAATTAGAAGTGAATGAAAAACGAACAGATTAATTAATTCAACTATCAATTTCGAAGTTGTTCTGGAAAATTAGAGGGTCCTGAACCTCTCTTTTCATCCCTAAAGACTCGTGAGAACCTATTTTTCAGAAATCCAAGATTCCAAATTATTCGAGATCGAACTTTCGAACTCAAATAAATCTACTGCATTATTCAGTCGCATGTAGAGTGTTTGCGCTTACCCAAGAAAACACGTTGAATGCCATTGCTGAGGTGAGCAACTCGGCTAAGACGTCCGGATATCGGCGACCTGCAGGAAAATACGCATAGAATCGTGGATGCTGCCAGTGTGTCATCTGAAAATCAATTGATTTTTTCCGATTATATAGTACGGCAAAACAAGCCAATTGTTGTTTCAAGGTTATGGCTTGTTGAACTGGTTCAAATTCATATTTTTAGCAAATAATTGAGTGAATGAATAAATAAATATTTTGCAACTGGTTATTGATGGTTGCGGAAGAATCAGTTTAGAGCCCGAGAGCTTTTAAAGTATCTACAAGTGACGTTAAGAGGTACTAGTAGTAGATCATCACCAGTATTGAGGAGGGTGAGAACAAAACCACTGGCCAGAAGTTTTTTCCAACGATTCCTTGCGCTTTCTCTAATATATTTCTTTTCTTTTCCTTTTTCCCCTGTCTATAACCCAAACTCTCACGGGCTCATGTGGTCCCAAAGGTAGTTGTTTACCATAAATTACACACCTCGCGGTCCCAGCTCGGTTACATTGAGGTCAGGTCATGGTCTAAGGGTGAATCTCAGAGGTGACCCCCAGGTTCACATTAGGGTTAACTAATGACCTCTGCCAGGTCACCACCACCCCAGGAAATTTTGGGGACTTTCTATTTCTGATTACGTTGTGATGATTATCATGCATATGTGATTTCGTACTCAGTTACTTTATTTGATTTTTGTACCAGAGGCGAATGGGGGATGAGTTGGAGGTGGATTTGTTCCCGCCAGCAGAGTCTTTGTAATCAGTCTTTTCCGAAAACTCCTTTTGGGAGGCACCTCATATCATAGTTTTCCACCCAGTATTTGAGAACATGGGGGCTGTCTTTACTAGCGGGTTCATTGCCTGAATTAAATGTGGGTGACTGTTCATACGAAAAGTAATCAACGAGGTCACCACGCACTTCGCTCGCACCTTGTTAAAAGCTACCTTACTTCCCACTTATAATATTTTTAAGGCGATTATTCTGACTATTCTGATCACACTTTGAGTGTAACTAGCTATTTTCTTCACATTCTGGCCAATATTGCGTACGTTGGACGTACAAATAGCCGGGTTCTTCTACAAAAATCCGTGCCCTCAATTTAAATCTCTCAAAATTCTGTGATGGTCAAAGTGCTCTTCCTTCGATTCTGTGTCTTGTGCTTTTGCCTGTTTTTAGTTCCACCTGCTCCAAGCCGGCAGAACATCCCTTCGCCAAGGTCTTTTTTTATGTCGGTTAGCAAGAGGAAGATCCAAGAAGCACTACAAAGTGAAAAGTGAAACCGGAAGATGAGGGTTTCCATGGGGTGCATGATCATAGATTAGGAGCTAAGAAATCTGCTCAATCGATAGAAAGTCTTATAAATTGATTGGAATTCTAAAAGAAAATTAAAATAAAATTCTAAAAGTCGATATCTGGCATAATGTCGATGAAATGGATAATCACAATCACTGGGAGATCAAGATATTCTGAATTATCGTGAAGGCAATTGAAAAGTTTGCAGTCCGTAACAAGGTGCGAGCGAGGTGTGAGGCAACCTCGTTAATTACTTTTCGTATGGAAGGTCCAGCTCTCCTTCTCCATCATGTTTTAAGAAGACTAGCAGCATCACATTGGCTCAAATGGCTACCCTAACGTTTTGAGATACTAACTCCATCAGCAAGCATAGAACGACAGGAAAAGGGATGGAAATTCCGGATATTATGCGACACAATTCCAGAATGTTCTGAGAACTTTATGAAAAAAAGCCAAAAAGCATGATTGCCGTATCTAATCTCAGTTTTGTAAATAGGATGTACTCGGGCAGAGATTTTATTTTCTCCAAAGGAGAAAAATGGTTGTCAAATGAGTTTGGAAGCTCTGCCATCTGTAGCACTCTAACAGTATTTTATTGAAACTGGACAGTATTCCAGTTCTGAAGCCATGTTGCCCCTTCATTTCCCCTCTGTCACCTGTAAGTTGCTTATACATTTTGTGAAAATACATAAAAAAACAAAATAGAAAAAGGTTCAGTGCACTCACACCAGGGAGGATTTTCTTCTTGAGATCCTCACAGATAACGCTGAATGAATCCGGGTTTGGTGGAGCGAATCTTGTCATCGTTCGGTAGAGAAATCCGGGATTCAAATCTAGAATAAGAGTAATTTGTTGCGGATGTTTGAATACACAATGAATATATCGCCTACCTGAGGTCACACTAAACGCTGAAGGATCGTCAAAGTATTCGATTGCTAAACGAGTCAGTCGGTGGAGATAAAATAGAAATTCTGGCCCATTGACTGGATTGTCCAAGACCTGAATTGTGATATAATTAGCCCCATCTATTTTCTCTTTTTTTTTCAAGTACTATGAATGCAGCATGATTTTTGGTTCCTCTCTTTTGGGAGACTCACTATTTCATAAATTCCGCCAAATCGGCTGATGAATCGACGTTATTGGTAGGAGAACCATACTTTTCCAGGGGATTAGGTTGTCATATATGAAATGTCTGACTTTGAATGAGAAGGTTCCGAGTATTGTTTCTCAAACAAATGAGGTGCAAGAAACCGTCCGTGTTGAACCACTGACGCCTTCATACACGCGGATATTGCGAAGTTCTGCTGCAACATCTCCGACGTAAGCGATGATTCTTCGCACTTTTTTCACAGGTGTGCTATCATGACAACTCCTACACATGAAGCACAAGCACTACCCAAGGGGAAAAAGTTCCACAGGTAGATCCTCTAATCGCTGTTGGCCTTCATAGCTAATCAACCTCGCGTGCTCCTTTTGCCAGAGTTTCCCTTGAACAGTTACCCATATCGTAAGGAACCATATTTTGAGTCACCGCAAAGATTGAAGAAAGCGTACGGAATCTTTACGGGTAAATTTGCGTTCTTGTAAACCTTGCAAAGACCGGAGTATACTTACGTCTTCGATATTGCGTCCTTTTGAAATGATTGGGGCTAGTTCTTCCAGTGTTTCCTTGGTTCCAGCTTTCTGAACAGAACCTTCTCTAATTTACCAGATAGCAAATGTTAAACAAGCTGAGATGTTTTCAACTAAAGAATTAAAGGAAAAGAGAACTTCTCAAGCATGGTGTTACGAATAATTACAGGCGAAAGCCCTTAATTCTATGGCGTTTATGAAGGGAAGTGATTGCCTGTAAGCGAATTCTTGGGTAATTTAAGATTTTGATTGAGACAATTCC
>JARK01001415.1:237439-261685 GCA_000688135.1 Ancylostoma ceylanicum
GCCGGGCCACGGTTTCCACCGGGCCTCAGCCGGCCAGACGAGTCCCGTAGGGCTCGTCAAGTCTCCGCCGAAGCGTAGACATGACTGAGCTACAATACCCGAGGGCCTGCTTATATACGCCTCGTCTCAGTATCAGCAACATGTTAGGCCCGGATTGTGTGATAAAAACTTTTGTGCTGGAGTCGAACCCCAGCAGTCAATGAGTAGTACTGAAAGGGGGGGGGGGGTGGAACAGAGCACGTCTGTCAGTTGATATCAGTAGGCTGGGGGTGGAACAGAGCACCTATGGCACTAGCAGCACGTCGCATCTTCCATGGCAGTGTGCGGAGCTAAATCTCTTTGTGCTGGGGTCGAACCCCACGAGTGCCTGAATAGACATACGGGCAAAGGGTTGTGAATTCTCTATCATTGGTTCTAGAGGGTGTGGTTAACAGAGCCATTCCAACAGATTATCTCTGAATTCACATTGCACTTAGGGTTTTGGCTTTGAGAGTGTTCGAAAATTGAGCAGTCCACTACAGACTCTCATTCCTTCTTGCTCCATTATTTTTGAACATCACTGTTGCTGCATTATTTTGACAAATTCACGAAAGGCCACACCCCTGGCGCTCCTTGTTCGAACATTCCTCTCCTAGCGAAAGATCTGCTGAGCTCTCAAGTGCGCAAAGGTATGGTCATTATATTAACTTGGTTATAATTGTCTCACAAGAACACTCTTAGCAAGACCGTGTGGTGCTTGTTGCGCACACTGTAGATAATGGATGAGTTAGTGCTAGTGTTGCGAACGCACCCGCTTGCGATCTACGGTGTTCAGCGGTGGACGGAGCCTATCCTGTGACAAGTTGGGCAGATAAATCCATGTGAGTCGTCGGCGAGTAGCCGCTTTATGATCAGAAGCCCATCTCCAGCGGAACAATCCGCAAAATCCGTAAAGTTCAAAATCAGAATCCCCTGTCGAAGCCAACCCTCTCAGGAGCCCCCGATGTGTCCTAACCCGATATTTGTATTACCGTTGTGATTAAATGAACGCTACTAATATCCCTGTACTCTTCACTGTGACCACCGATCCGCGTCATGATGCAGCCGGGAAAGCGCATCAAAAGAAAGAAGCAAATCCGCGAAAGTCGATCAAACCTACTCATTGCCTGCTACGACCAGAACCTCTTCGTGGAAAATCTATTGGGACGTTGGGTCAACTCAATATCGGACGTATTGCTGAATCAGCCTGCGGCAACTGGTCCAGTTGATCAGCTGATCCACGGCTGGATGTTGAAGACAACGACTGGGCTTCGTAGCACCACTCCACTACCGTAGGAACAGAGTCGTCGCCTGAATTGAGGCCACTGCGGTGCTTCAGCCAGTCACTGAGTAAAACAGGTGGATACGAGGTTGCAGCAGACCAGGCATGTCATTGTTGAACAACACGTTGCAGAACTACTTGGAACCAGAGGTCCGACAACCCGAGATATGTCCCAGCTCACAATCACTCTCGATGATGCCCAAAGATGGAACCTTCACCTGTGATGGTGAGGATATAGGTTAGGTCTGGAACGTAGTGACGGACCCATGAAGTGCACAGAAATATTCATAGTTATTCCAAGGTTCTTATGCCATACAAGTTGTTACGTGAACACTTTACTAGCCAACGTTTCGACAAATCGTCGTTTTCAAAGGCCTGAAAGCGGTATGTTCGTGTTAGTTTCGTGAGAGCATAAACGATACTAATAGCTCTATGTTCTTTACCGTGACCGCCTATCCACGTCAGTTGGCTTGCAGGTTTTTTTTTTCAGCCCCCCCCCCCCACGACCCCTTCAACAGCATGTTCCCTGCCACGCGCTTTGCATTCTAAAACTTATACAGCGGAGTGACATCTTGAACGCTGGTCGTTTACGCACATATGATTCTCTCCATGACTCGGAACGGAGTTTGTTGATTTCCTCTTCTGTCGGCTCTTTCTTCTTTCTCTTTTTGGAACGCGAATCGTGCTTTTTGCTTTTTTCAGAAGAGCCTTTCAACTGGGAATTCTTCATTGAATCATCGAAATCGAATAGATTCATCGAAATTGCAGAGCTGAATTAGAAAATTTTCCTTTTAGCACAGAGATTAACCCACTTAAGGGACAACAAGAAGCTCACCTTTTCTTATGATAATTCATGTACATCCTCACAGAAATTGCAAACGCAAGAACAGTCCCGAGAGAAAAAGCGAGTGCCACGAATCCGGGAACAACCACGCCTGACGGCGGTTTCTTGGCCTTTAAATTTCACCGTTAGCTTCATCTCATTCCCAATGTTACATTCGCAGAGAAACATAGAACTTTAAGTCGCGTTCCGTCGCCTGCGCTCGCGGCAAAACTCTATTGGCACATATAGATTGTGGGCGAGGCGTCGCTTTTGAGGTATCCGCGGTCTTTGGCAGCAAATCCATACGCACCAATTTCGGTGTTGCCGCACACTCTCAAAGCGACAGAACCCCGCAAAAGTATAGCTTTAGCTCATATTTGCACAGCAAATGTAGGTTTTACCTTCAATATGCCTGTTTCATGATATGGTACATGAGAGTCTGAAGACACCTGAAAACCATCGATAAAGAAAAGGGAAACCTCATTGATAGGTAGAGTGGGGGCAGAGTCTGAGTTCAAAATCGATTCTAAGTTTTTGACATTATAAGAGAATCCAAAAAGACGCTGATCACAATGGTTTACATAACTGCTTATGGAAGCGCCGTGCAACCCCTTTTTGAACCATCCTCCTCGAAGAGTTCGAGGTGCACATTGCGACAGCTATCACAGGGTGTTGCACTCCCATCAAGGTGGACGTCACCGATCGATTCCGTCATAAAACGGCGTGCCGCAACTCCTTGTGGTAGCTGTCGCAGCTGACGCCTTGAGATCTCCAAAAGGAAGGGTTCGAATAACGGTTTCTCGACGGTTTGTCAGGAAATATATACACTCAGACAATTCCAGAGACAAGAATTTCACAATTTCACAATTTCATGAACGCATAACCAAGCAAAACCAGGCTAGTAAACCAAATTTTGCATTCTGCGTCCCCTACCGTTGTGCAGTCTGTACGCTAACCTATGACGCTAACCAACGTTAGTTTGTGTGGTTAGCGTTTCATGAATCCCAGCCTTGTATTAGTGAGACACTGGATTGGGCAATAAGTTCGTGCGATTCTCATTGAACATCGGAACTACTGCTTTTTCCAAACAACGTCAATCACAACGAGTGATTTATGTAGCCTATTTCTTCCGCTATTAATGCTACTAGAGATACAGCAACTCCCCGGTTTTAGCTCCGTGAAAAGCCACATTTTTTGACACGACGTTTTGACACGTGATCCACAGCTGCAACTCTGGAATGAAACCCAAGGAAATACCTAAGAAAATGAACAAAATAAGTGGTTGGAGACTGCCTCAGGCTCAGAGGGGTGGTATATGTGAAATATCCCTTTGTTCTAGCATCTCGATTATAGTTTTGGTGAAATTCAGTAGTTGCTAAGATTTAACATTCATAGCGATTTTTCTTTGCATCCAGAGCAAAACCCAGCGGATGAAGTTCTCACTGTTCTTCGAATTCCATATTCAGAAAAATAACATCCCCCAGGCTGAAATTCACCTCTATGGGGAGGTTTTCGTTCCAGTCGAATTGCGGTTTCGCACTTCACGCGACAGAAAGTGAGGTGCAGCGACAACTGAGGAAATACGTTAGAGTATTTGCGAAGAGTGTACCGAGAGCCACAAAACCGTCTAAAACAGGCTACCAAACAAAGTTTGATTCTCAGTAAAAAATTAAGATGAAAAAAAAACCGCATGAACTCATTCTTCAATCCAATTCATTACAAGGAAGCCAAAGGCATCGAAACAGATTTACAAAAATGGTTGGTGGTAAACAGTGGCGGCGACAATATCGCTGTGAACTCCCCGGGGATCAGAACGAAACATTCATCTTCGAAAGCACTCCCTAAGATGATGTTAAAGCATGTATATCATTTTTGCCCAATGGTCCTGATGCGCTCAGGACAGCGGATCAAAGATTACCCTATTGCACTACTCTAGAAGTCCATCTACGGCTAGGATTTATAAAACTTCGACCAAACCAACCGTGTTTGACGTGGTCACCTATCCTATACACTATGGAGTGTTTGGAGATGCAGGACTCAAAAATTTGGTGTGGTAACGTGGTCTCGCCGGGTTATTCATTCTTAGGTTGAAGCAGCCTCAGTAGTGAGGTGGCCCAGTTGGTAACTCATTCCACAGGATTTAGATCCCGGCTTCAAAATCAAAAATGCAAAATGGGTCCAAACGGCCGAATACAAACTCTCGCCTTTTTCCCTGATAGTCCGATGCTTTACCCACTCTGCAACCCCACCACTGTTGCTGTGCTTGCTTGCAGCTACGACTCAAGAACAAATAATCCGGCGAGGCCAGGTTACCACATCAAGTTTTCGCGCCCTGCATCTCCAAACACTATAGTGTACAGGATAGCTAACCACACCAAACACGGTTGATTTGGTAGAAGTTTCATGAAATCCAGTCCTTGGTGGACTCCTAGAGTAGTGCAATAGGGTAATCTTCGTCGTGCTGCCCTGAGCGCATCGGGACCATTGGGCAAAAATGATATACACACTTTAACATCATCTTAGACAATGCTTCCGAAAATGGATGTATCGTTTCGATCTCCTGGGTTAGCCTCACGCATTTCCTTTGTGATATTTGTCGAATTCACCACATTAAGTGCGTACCCGTACACACCATTATCGCAGACCATAGAATACGCTAGAACCTCGATGACGAACAGGCTACTGTTTTCAACTTCAGGTAATGATGTCTTGAATTGGTAACACAACGAACTTACCGTTGTGATTCTATGTAAATCCTGTACAAGGTTGTACACATTTCCTGTTGTGTCATTCTCCTTGCTCTTAGTTATGTCACCATATTTAATTGTATGCTACAAGAGCAGAGAATAGTTGCAGGAGTTCTGGATAGGAAGCACAAGAGAAAGGTAGGCCTCACTATCATATTCTGACTAGCAGTCGCATTAGGCAGCTGCACTACCAGCGCATTTCCTTCTCCACCTCTTCGGCAAGCAATCCGTTCCTCGTCATCCCTAGGAGAATCTACTTCATAATGTACAGTCTATTCACCTGAAAAGTCCACTGCTATCCCCGCACCAAATGAGCAGCGACGCGCGTCAACCTGGAGGGGAAGGGGGGGGGGGGCGGAGATGAAGGCTGCCTGACTACAATAGTGAAGAAAAAGTCTCCTTTTTGTGTTTATTTCCGTTGAAGTTATAAAAGGTCAAAACAATGTAAGCATTGTTCTGGGGCACCCTGCATATCTGGGTTATTTTTTGGTAATATCCCAGTTTAATTTTTCATCTTGATTTGTTGAGGAAGCCGCATATACTCAGTTTTTCTTAGATAATGCGGAACAAAAAAATACGAATCACTCATTTACTTTTCCATATTTCAAAACCAACCTTATGAATAAAACTATAGACTGTCCTGATATAGGTGCATATTTTCTTGAAAATTTTGTGTATGAAGAGCATCTATCACTGTAAGGCGGAATCACCTTTAGTCGTACGCCGAATTCGTGCGTGAGAATGTATAGGATCTGAAACCATGTGCGTATGCGACTCTGACACTTTTATGTATGGTTTGCTGTAATACAATTTCACAGCCTTGGATTTTTTTGATAAGTTCTATTCAGTCGGGCTGTTTCGGACAGCTACCCGACACCTACTTAGTCGAGTCCTAAGTGGTACAGCTTAGTACCACTTACGTTCTCGAACTGATTTTTTTTTTCAACACAACTGACATCTGTATGCCATCATCATTGTCAAGAACTGCCGTGGTAGCAGTAGGGTTTATTGGCAACAGCTCCGAATGAATTAGTTCCTGCGCAAGTCCAAACACTAAGCATTGCTTTCCGAGGAGGTAATTCTCTTTTTGGCGGTGAAATTCAAGGCTACCGGCATCCGAGACACCTACATCACCTCATGTGATTTACAGTGAGAAAGGGAGTTGGGGTAGGGAGGCAGCTAAGAAAGTGATCGTGAAGATTACCTAGGCATTTTTCTCTATGTCTATGCTACTTAGAAGGGCTAGTCGACTGAAATATTGAATTGAGATCGATCAGAATCGAGAAGACAGCAATTCCTGCATTGCTTCCATTATTTTTAGCTAAAACTCGATGTGGTTAGCTAGTTGAAGCATGTTAGATTTGTCGAAGGCCTCTTGCGTAGGCCCACGTTATCACAGATCTCNCTTGCGGGAGGGGGGGGGCATCCGATGAACCGAGTCAGTGCTCCATCCTCCCAGACTCCTCTGGTACCAATTTGCCGACCCCGGAGGGATGGATGGCTTGATTGGTCACGGGCGTGATCGAACCATCGCTGCCATTCTCTTACCACTGCACCACACGCGCCCTCGAACTGAAATAATCCAAAAACATAGAGTGAGAACTAAACCACGCCCATCCCACAGTTACTAACCAACGACAGCCGTGCAGGATTTCATTGTCCGCCAGTTGAAATTATTTACATTTGTATTTGACCGCAGGAAGGAAAAATAACGGGTATAGTATATCCATTCCCACCTGTTTTTATCTAGTCTGCTATCCCCATCCACCCACGTACTTATTCACTTCTTTCTTGGTGATTTCTTGGTGATAAATGTGCTTTTTTGGCGAAAGACAAGACAAAATGAAGATGGAGTAGATCGCGAATGGTTATCAAGTGGACATCCACAAGGTAAAGATGACCTACAGAGTGCGCCATAAGTTCTTGCACAGCATATTTAGTATGCCACAGCCGCTGGATTCAACGTAATGACATGACCTCTATGGCGGTACTGAGCCAACTCAATAGCAACTCAAAACACCTATCAGATCAGGGATACGTCTCCATTAGCTTTTGTAATAACTCAAAGTTGAGAGAGTAGCGAGCACCTCGTGGCGCGTGTATCTGGTATAAAACCTCTCGAAGCTTTACCTCAGCTTTATGCTACGAGTCCAAACTTATGTATGATAGAGCAATTGATTCGCTCTAAAACATAGTTGAGTACGGCTGCCCATCAGGATCGGATTCGCGTTATAGAAGAGTTCGTTCGGAGCACGGGGTTTCGGTCGTGCAGCATTCCAGGAGGCGCATATGGCACAGAGCAGATTCTAAGCTTTGCAGAAGCGTAATCTTTGCGCTGTTCAACTTGAGTTGGAAGCAGCAAGGTGTCTTCTCTCCAAAAATACTCTGCGAGTGAAATTCAGAGTAATTTTGATGTTGTGGTTCACAAAAAACTGAAAGAAATTGCTCATACACGCCCTTTTCCTTAAAAATTTCTGAAAATTCTGAAAGAAAGGGAAGATGGGATTCCAATACATCCGTTGGATTCCTCGATGTCGCCTCCGTCTACTCCAAAATTTTGGTGAGAAACGATTTGATTTGCTCTGAGTAGTGGCTTCCGTTCGAAGAGACAGTGTTACCGCGCTCCAAACCGTGCCGCGAACAGCTCACTTTTCTCTCGAGTTTGAATCACTACGGAAGCAAATGGCGACATATTCCAGTTCTGATAGGTGATTTGGGTTGCTATCGAGTTGATTCATTTTCGCTATAGAGGTCATGCAGTTATGTTGAATTCAACGGCTGTGGTGTTACTAAGTATGGTGTGCAAGAACTTATGGCGCACCCCGTATATACATTGAAAGGATTTGCGTACCCGCGGATATGTTTTTACGATGGTCAGAAATCACCTCACAGGTGAACTCGCGAGATGTACGGAACATGGGTGTAGCCGCAGCTAGAACAGAGTTCCTCCAGCGCAATCTGAATAAGTAAGGCAGGCCCTTCAGAAAGACCCTTTGTATGATCTTTGGGAATCCCCTACTTGGACAGGGGCTACCAGTTGTTGAAGTAAATCAATAGGATAGCAATAGGATTCTTTGAACTGCACAAACATATTCGCTAGAACGCATTCATCCGAACGGGTAAAGTATAGGTGTGTGGATGCAGGCGTGGTGCCTGCCACAGCGCGTTTTTCTGACTGGATAAAGTTCATTGAGTGAGGCCCCATGGTCCAACTTCCATCACTGACCCATTGCCTAATTTTCCGAGCATGAAGGTGTGGAACAAGCGAAACGAAATGCTGCGCGAGAAATCTGGAATTCCTACATCATAGTTGCTGCTAACTTGTTCATGGAAGAGTTTACTAGAAACAGATGCAGTTACAGTGGGTGTCGATGGTGGTGACCCGTCTACGGCCTCGAAAAGCACTCGGCGCGACCGCGTCGCTCGGGCAGGAATCCTCTCCGGGACATCGAATTATGGGGTTTTCTTGACAGTCAGTTAGTTTTCTTATTAGTTACCATCAAATGTGATGAACAACTATCGAGGAAACCCAGATTCGCCACCGCGGCGACGATTCCTTCGTGAGCGGCGCGGTCGTGCCGCATGCTTTTTGAGGCCGCCAAAGGGTCACCGCCATCGACGCCCACTGTATGAATTTTCTTCCTCATGTTCCATATTTAGTGCCAAATGAACCCATAGATCATTACAGTTAATTTAATTGACGATTCAATAACTGACTTAGTACCTCATTCGGTTCTAAATAAATACGATGAAATGTAAAGGTAATTAATTCTTGGTGCGTGCGTCAGTCAAAAGAAGGGAGGAGGGACTGCCGCGACGCAGCAAACGCGTGCGTCTGAGCTGGAAAGCGACTGGGCCTATGCTTTATCATATAGACGCGCCGCGTCAAACGCACATATCTTTTAGTACAAATTCCTCTATAGTCCACTCAAACGTTACTGGTAGAGGGGTAATGGGCTGACGCAGGCGTTTTCAATCAATATTAAGCATGCTTGATAGTGCACCACCGCAATTCCACGAATTAACCAACACGTGAAAAAGAGCTTCTTTCTAGGTGAAATCTAATTTGTACACTTTCGGAAAGTGCTCTATTCACCAAAATTTTTTCCATTGATTCCAACATTTGCACGAGAACCAGCTAGCCTTCTGCGGGACATGTGATCTCTCCAGAACATCCAGGATCGAAAACTAGTTCTGCTTCAACTTGCTCCTTCATTCGTAAAAAATGAACAAGGGTCATTAGAAAAGTGTACGCAAAAAATCTAACAAGATTCCATCCACATGGGACGTGTTGTTTCGAGCTATCTGGAATCAACATCCTATAAAGTACACCGAGCTCTTTTCGGGAACGCCATAATGAGTCGCACACAAAGGATAATGAGGCAATAATTGTTGGATCCTGATCCGCCTGCCGTGCTCGCATGAAGCTTGGAGAAATGTGAAGCGAACTCCAGGATAACCAAACAAGGCAAAGGTGGCCAGCGTTATTGGCCATGGTGCAGACTCTATAATGCCAGGAGACCCAGGACGCAAACGTTGGTTCTTCACCCTGATTTCGCTCGATTATGCGTTCATGAACCCGATTCCAGGAATAATAAAAGAAAAAGGAAAAGTTAAAACATTGCTATAGTATTTACACATTCTCAAAGTTTTTTTTTCATTTAATATGTTCAGACTCCGTGCTTTATCCTTATACGTATTTTAAACAAAAAACGGAATATGCCTCTTCTCCACTCGTCAGTAAGGGAGAAAAGGTATTGGAATGTCTCGTTGTAGCTTTATAAAGTTATTTTTGAAGATGTAAATGCGTTTTCACGCACTTACTTTTCGGTGATCAAAGAGATTTTTGAAAAAAAAAAGAAAAACTTACGTGCCTTCTCAGACATTCTTCAGCGGTGAATTCTCAACCGCATCGTGGAAGTTATATACTTGAATAAAAGTTTGGAATGAGTTTACTTTGATGGTTGGTTACCATAGAATGTTTATTGCGGATACTCTTGGTTGTAAGCTTATGAGTACTACAACTGCTTAGCGGTTGAAATGTGCAAAGTGAGGAAGAAGTCTAATCGCAATTGAAACTCGCTCGATCCGCAGACTTGTTGACAACTTGCTTTCTCCATTCCTTGTCGGCAAGTTGTCAGCCCAAAGCTCGGCGACAACTTGCAAAGTGGTTGGCCATTGGCTTTCTAAGTTGCCGGCATGCTTTTGGTCGAGCAAGTTTCAGCTGGGATCAGACAGACAGTACGTAAGGCTTATCGCAGAGTTCAGGTGGGTAAAAATTTGAAGGTTTTGTGATACGCACGGCCGACCGCCTCCCAGATGCCTCCCTAAAATGGCCTGAAATGAAAGTATGCATAGCTCTCACAAGATGAATGATTCTTACAATCTTACTTCTTCTTAATTGGCACTTCATGAGCCGTATGCATATCTCTCCCCGACCATCCCCNATGGGTCCCCCCCCCCCCCAACTCTCTTTTCGCAGTTTACATAAGCAGCGCACTTCTCGTCACTGGTAGCCAAGTTTGGGAAACAGGTTAAGGCCCATCAAAATCTCAGAAGTTAAGGCATGCACCCTACGGAATTGAAGCTAGTGAGAATTCAGATGAATGATGAATATATGAGCCTCATCTTCCAGTCTCTCTGAAGAGATGTAGACTGAAGCTATTCTGTCGTGATTGTTCTAGGACTCCCCTACAAGGGGCCGTATCATATGTCTCTCGCGACCACCTTCAGGAAGCGGAGAGAAGAAGAGCGGTTTGCACTTGTCAGACGCCCGTATCCATATCCCTTTTTGAAGGGTATTCCATGAAGACCGTTGCAGATGCGGCATGTGTATCCCCAATGAATAGAAAGTGTTGGCTGCAAAAGCGTGCGCCTTAACTCTTAAGCTCACGCATCCAGTACAAATTGCCCTCAAAGTGACCAAATGAGAACTCGTGAAAACTCATCACCGCACCAGAGAGGCTAGGAGTATCCTCAGACTTCGCCAGTTCAAAATGAATCAAAATGAACCGGCGATAGAAGAGATAAGGATCGTGGAAATGATACGTATCGATTGCCAAGTGGATCACCATGGAACGTTGCCAAACGGAGATAGTGGTGGTCATCCTGATTCAATGCTGTTCGTTTGCGGCCATATCACTAATATCACCACACATCACCAACGCGAGCTCATGCAATGGCGGGAGCGTAGCGGTATAAGCCTACAATTGTTTCATTCATCAATGAGGATAACTGTTTTCGGCCGGGAATAGCTCCATTCACTAGTGAAATGAAACTCTTATCGAGCACCACCGCTACGCTCACGCTTTTGCACCAGCTCACGTTGATGATAGGTGAAGGTTTAGCGATATGGCCGATGAGGAACAGTACTGAATCAGAATGACCATGAGCCGTATGCATATCTCTCCCCGACCATCCCCGGGCCCCGACCATCCCCACCCGGGAAGTATCCGTGGTCGGGGATGGTCGGGGAAAACTCGTTTGCACACCTCCAGGGATGCCCTTGAGAAGAAACTCGCCCAGTAATTTGCGTTGGAGCGATTATTTTGCGCATTCGTCTCATCTCATCTCATCCCCGTCCCCGGTGGGGGATGCTCGGGGAGAGGTATGCATACGGCTCCATGACTATATTTCTCAAATGTACCCAAAATGAACTGGCGATTTGAATGATACCGATAATAGAAACGATGCCTATTGCCACGCCCCTTTGATTATCAACCCTCTTTCGTCCGGACTCTCCTCATTCACTTTATCCATGTGGCGGTCGCCACGATTGCTGGCGAAGTCTGGGGATACTCTAACATAGAAGTGAATATGAGTGAAGGTGAGGTTGGGTGAAAATCGAGTTGGGGAGGGAGGGGAGTGGTATTGGTCGATAATATGACCTGTCTAACACGTTCTGACGTGTTTGCATTTCAGGTAACTATTCTACGTTATGATAGCTAACAAGTCAGAGCGTTCTGAACAAGTCAGCTAGCAAGTCAGAACGTGTAGGACAGTCCAAGTCATCGACTTTTGTGAGGTGCCCCCCCCCCCCCAACTCCATTTTCGCCCGGCTGTCGTCGCGATCGCCACGACCGCTGGCGGTCGCCACATGGACAAACTGAATGAGCAGACTCCCGACGAAAGAGGGATGACAATCAAAGGGCGTGGCAATCGACAGGCATCTTTCTCATTCTCGCTATCACCCCCATCGCCAGTTCATTTTGGACACATCCTCGACAGTATGGGCGATGAGCTCCATTTGGCAGCGTTCCGTGGCGATACACGTGGCAATCGATACGTCATTTCCATGATCCTCATCTCTTCTGTCGCCGGTTCATTTTGATTCATTTCGAATTGGCGAAGTCTGGGGATACTCTTAGGGATATGGCATGCTTCATAGCGACGCTGTCGCTGCGA
Organism: Ancylostoma ceylanicum; assembly: GCA_000688135.1. Taxonomy (NCBI): domain Eukaryota; kingdom Metazoa; phylum Nematoda; class Chromadorea; order Rhabditida; family Ancylostomatidae; genus Ancylostoma; species Ancylostoma ceylanicum. Next base: position 249,714 of record JARK01001415.1, read on the forward strand.
CCGTTCACCACCAAGACTTCTCATGCAACTTTTCCCACGCCAACACGCAATCCAACGCAAACCGTGTGATAAGACATGAGAACATGTAACATTTTGTTCCCATCATTTTCATTTATTTCCTTCACAGCGACGCTGTCGCTGCGTGGTATGCTATGGCCTTTAAACAGGTTCCGGCTGACGGCAGCACGTCTGGAAGATAACGGCGGATAGCAGCACGTCTGGAAGATAACGGCGGTCTGCAACACGTCGAGCAACGCTTTCTGCTCTTGCAGAACGTCGATAGCTAAGGGAAATTTATACCAGATATCTGACGCGCATGTAATCACATGATGAAGAATCGGGCCGGTCGCATAGCTGTCGCATCGGAGTCTCACCTCACACGTACGCGTTACGGCATGTGCAGTCTCTCCGAAATGACGAGTCCGCCGAAGCGGTCGGGGATCCAAGAGCGGGAACGCTTTCCAGCACTCCACGTCATCATCTCTAATCTGCGTATCACGTTCCATCGTTATCTTTCTGATATCATACTCTATATATATTATCATATTCTATATATATTACAGAAATTATGTGACTTTGTGCGTGTGCAACCAAATTTGGTGGCCGCAAGTAGCGGTGAGCGGTGGAATCACTGCTTCCACAAGGATAAGCCGGCATCCGAAAGTTGGGAAACCCATGGAGACGGGTCCGGCGATATGATAAGGGTGTGCCGGCGTGAAAAGTAGGGGGAGATTGGTCCGGCGATATGATAAGGGTGCGCCGGCGTCCAAAGTGGGGAACATGCGTCCGGCGATATGATGAGGGNCCGACGCGAGAAGAGGAGAGGCTTTTTCCGTAAATCTCTTCAATAACCATGTGCATGAGTCGCATCCTTCCAGATTCCACTTTTCCAAAGTGGGGGGAGATGGGTCCGGCGATATGATAAGAGTGCGCTGGCGTCCAAACTGCGGGGAGGTTGGTCCGGCGATATGATAAGGGTGCGCCGGCGTCCAAAGTGACGAGAGATAGGTACGACGATATGATAAGGGTACGCCGGCGTCCAAAGTGGGTGGGATGGATCCGGCGATATGATAAGAGTGCGCCGGCGTCCAAAGTGGGGAAAGATGGGTCTGGCGATATGATTAGGGTGCGCCGGCGTCCAAAGTAGGGGAAGTCCACTGCTGTGACGAGGACTCGCTCGCGTCCAAAAGTTGGTAGACGCCTTCCAACGGGTCGACGGATAATTGTCCTCTGGCGCCTGAATACCATGGAAGAGAACCAAATTCCCGGCCTCAGCAGTGACTATTATACCACCCATGACATTCTGCCCACGTCACCTCGCATCATGCGTGTTCTACCATCATTTCTGTCTGAGCACACCGGATCGTCCTCTTTTATATGTTCGAGGTGATTGTTATCAATGTATCACTCACAATAAACGAAGAATGATAGGCTATTTCCCGTGTTCATTCCGGGTTGAGTCGGTCACATATAGCTACAGCTAGCTGCTCCGCTCGACAGAATGATAAAATTTTACTAAGGGACGAAGCAGTTCTCTTTGATTAGTCCCTTCATCATGGGGAGGGCATTTACGGAAACNGTTTGAGCTGATTGTTATCAATGGATCACTCACAACAAACAAAGAATGATAAACCATTTCCCGTGTTCATTCCGGGTGGAATCGGTCACATATTGCTGCAATTAGCTATTTCACTCGAGAGAATGATGAAATTGCTGCGAGAGACGCAAGCAGTCCTCTTTGATCTGTTCATCATTATGGGGGAGGGCATTTAGGGGAACGGAGCAGAAACTTGCATGACCGTATATCTACTAGGATGGATGCGAGCTGAAGTCATGCGAGCGAAGCGAGCATAAGAAAAAGTCTGGAAGTCCGGCGTCAGCCGGACGGCCAGACTGGTCAACCAATAATTCGGATGTGACGTGGGCCGCTTGGGCGGACTCGTCGTTACGGATACACTGTACGTCGTAGCCCTTAACTGTGCGGTTTTGCAACAACAGGACTACAATCATACTCTCATCGAATTTTGAAGCACATCAAATTTTGACTTGAAATAGTATCCATTTGGCACAAAACTTCAAATTAATTTCATCAATCATGTGCAGAAGCTGCAAAACCCTTTCTTATTTTCAGCTTTTCTCTGAAACAAAAGCAGAAGGTAACAAAGGATTTCGTTGCTTCTGCTCACAACAGCATGTTATGCTGTTTTGTCTTTATTTGATGACGCCAACCGTGTCGAACACAGGATCATTTGCATTTTCGACAGTTACAGCAGTTATCGTTTTCGATGAGAATGCTGGTAATGTGATAGTATATATGACAATGATGGTCCTGAAGCAAGAACACTTGAAAGCGTAGAAACAGCGGGGGAGCACAGAATGTAAGAAGCTTTCCTTTCAAAGTCGAACATTTTTTGGAAGGGACCTTTTGTCCCCGAAGAGTTTGAAGAATGAACATTCATTTGTTCTTCAATGAGAGGTTATCATATAATTGCTTACAACTTGTTTACCATCATGCACGAGATGAACCATGTGTACTCTGAATTTTCATACCACGGTGGGCTCAACGTTATCCCCCAGTTATCCCCGGGCCATCCCACGATTATAGGATCTACCTCTGATTATGATTAGTTATTATCACTTCCTTCCTTCTTCTTCCTTCCCCAGCGTTTCTCCCGCTTTGATTCGAAAAACGCTGCTCGCGCATTTTTTCGTGGATGGGCGCAACGCCATGTCGCTTTCTTATGTCTTCGTTCCGAATGTGGTCAAGTCTCATAATGCCTGAAGCTCATCGCAGCATCCTTGCCCACATTAATCCTAGTCGGCGTTCAATTTCCTTCGTAGCGGGCCAACAGCGCGGCTCTAAGGCGCGGCTGAACGGATCACTGTCCGGTAGGCCTTTGACTTGAAGTGGCGGCGTCCGCTCCTCAGATGTCTGAAAACAACTTGGAAACAAGCAATTTTACAAGTTGTCTGAAGGCTTCGGACAACTTGTCTCAAGGTTGTTTCCAACTTGACCACAAGGTTGTATCCAAGCTTGTCCCAAGGTTGTTTCCAACTTAACGCTAAGCTTGTATCCAAGCTTGTCTCAAGGCTGTTTCCAACTTACCCTAAGTTTGTATCCAAGCTTGTCCCAGGGTTGTTTCCAACTTACTACTAAGGTTGTATTCAAACCTGTCATGGCGTTGTTTCCAGGTTACCACTAAGGTTGCATCCAAACTTATCACGGGGTAGTTCCAAAGTTATTTCTTGGTGGTATTCAAGCTCATCATGAGGTTGTTTCGAACCTATCTCTAAACGTATAGCTGATATAGACCAGACTTCAATTAAACGTTCTGGTCATGCGTTTGCGTTTTGGGATGGAGATGGTAAAAGGTGAGAGTTGTATATCAAACGTTATATCGAACCTATTGTCAGGTTGCATCCCATTGCATTGAAATGAAATTTGCTTTCTCATATCACACCCGTTCAGACCGTGGAAATCTCGNCAGTTGTGGGAAAACGCCTGTAGACGGGTCCAACGGTGTGATAAGGGTTTGCCGGGGTCCAAAAGTGGAAGAACGCCTAAAGACGGGTTCAGCAGAGTGGTAGGGGTGCGCCGGCGTTCAAAAGCGGTGTAACGCCCGGAGACGGGGCGAACAGTATCATATAAGGTATAAGGTATATATAACAGTATCATATCATATAAGGTGGAAGGACGTCTGCCGCCTGTTTCACAGCTGTGGAAAGGTGCTTCGAAGCCAGAAAGCTCTAAGTTGCAAAAAACGGGGGTTTTATTAAATGTGGGATGGCCGGCATGGTGTGAGGGAGATGTCATAGGAAGAACGCGAGCGAAGCGAGCACAAAAAGAAGCCTGAGAGTCCGGCGTTAGCCGGACGATCAGGCTGGTTAGATTTACAGTGTTGCCGGTATCAGTCAAATATCACCGAAGTGATGGTGGATGAGCGTCTCCTTTTTCAGTTTAGGCCTGTAGTATACTTTACAGCGAAGCTGTCGTCGCGACCGTTCAGCGCAAACAGTTTCCGAACTCTTGCTCCTATAGGGCAATTTATACTAGTCAGACGCACTCGTTCATTTACGGAAGATTTTTCATGAAGACCGAGCAACGCGGCGTGTACATATGTGCAGTCCATCTGAAACGATGGAGTCGACGAGGTCGGCGGGAAATTTGGATGCGCCGCGGCTGCGTCGCGGACCGATTTGGTTGTTTGGCATAAAATTGATGAAGGAACTCAACAAATTGAGAGGTTATGTTATCGAAGGTGAGGCGGTAGAAAGTAACGTAAATTTCTGAGAGAAAAATAAAACAATCAAATACAATGACAACAGCTGATCGAATCGGTGTATGTTGCCAAGTCGCCCGCGCTGCATCTAGATTTACCACCCGCCTCAACGACCTCATCGGACTGTACATCCTCGATGAAAAGAACGTAGGCCGCCACGAGCGTTTTTTTTTTTATTTTGAAAAAAAAACGAGACAACTGCGTTCGAGCTGTATCACCGATGCGATTACCCCTATCCTTCAACGTGTGCGCACGCGCACCAAACGCACGCATCTATGTGGTGTGAATTGCCCATATGCCGACACGCTATCCAACGCAAATCCTGTGACATTATATGAGGACTTGTGGAATTTCATTTTCACCATTTGTGTCGCTGTGAAGTACGCCATAGGCTTCAGACTATTTAATCGTACGCGTTCGAGAAACGCTTTGACTAGGGCAAGAGGGCGTTTCAGCAACGTCCTCTCGCTCCACCGACGCCCGGTTCAAACTCTGAGGGAAGCCCAAGTTGCCCTTAGCTCATGAGTACTCAGACAAAATGTCGGAAGGACCGCAGCAGAAAGAGGTCTCGACTGTGTGGTTAAGAAGCGAGAGACACAGAAATGAAAAGTTTGAGAAGGACTGCAGCAGAATGTTTTCTGCTGCGGTCCTTCCGAATACCGTGGGAATGGCTCGGAAGGACCGCAGCAGAACAGACTTGTGTAGGGTTCGCAAGGACCGCAGCAGCTATTCAGAAGGACCGCAGAAGCTATTCGGAAGGACCGCAGGTCACTTGTCGGTTCGTCCGGTTTTCTGCTGCGGTCCTCCCGAATATTTGTCTGAGCAAGTAACAGTAGTGCGAGAAGCCTAGGTAGCGCTTTGCCGATGAGTATGTAACAACGACACCCTCCAATTCTATTTCTCATTTGAAGAGCAGTTTGAAAACACGAAATTCCACACGTTCTGACATTGTGAAAATGTTTATTCAACGTGCAACATGCTGTTACGTTTTTGCTTTTTGCGCTTCTGCTTCTTCTTTGGCTTTTTGCTGGTTTATCATCGGAGCGAACGTTTGAGCATAGAACATCTAAGAGCAGACTTCATAATCAGCAAAGATGGCAGGCGCTTGAGCAGAACTCACGTCCCAGAGCTGACTCCAAGACCATAGTCCAGCATCTCTGGACACCTTTATCAGATGGCAGGTAGTAGACACGAGATCCTGCAATGGGACTGTATAAGAAGCCGAAAGTGAAATGAAGCACTGGGATCGCATAAAGCAGAAGTCTGAAAAAAACGTACCCATGCAACATCTGGTTTTTGCCAAACGAATTTCAGGACGAGATACACATTATACAGAAAATTCTTGATGGACTGAAAATAAGTAACTATCATGTGGCTTCATGTAAACCTAGGTCTATTTTGATGCTTACAATGCAAGCGTTTTGAATTGCTACTAGAGCGATTATAGCGTATTCCGAGATTTTATCCGTGGTTGATTCGCCAGGAGCAGCTTAAATTAGAGATTAGAGAAAACAGGGAATCCATGAGGATTGCTGAATAAGTAGCAGTGTTGCGGGAATTTATACTATGGGATGCTCTCTCCGTCCACACAATTTGAAGAAGTCCTTTCTTCTTTTTATCAAAGTAAACAATTTGAACAGAAAGAAGTCCCTCTGGACCCGTGTCCAATACACCTAATCCAGTGGGATAAACGCGCTCTATCGGGTCTATTGATATGGTCTGGGTATTCTGCTGTCGGATAGAACTTTATTCGCGGATACGTGTATCCAATGGTTCCGCTACAGGACATCTTTATCCGACTTATATCTGACTGGTAAAGTGCTATCTCTCACCAGTGTACTGCATTTGCGTCACCGAATGAACACGTGGATGAATAGCACAGTGGTGAAAAGCCGGAAATGTGACCACTGTTTCTATCCTCTTCTTCCCCCTCCACCCCCACCTCTAGGTTAAAGGCATTGTGTCGGTTCGTTTTAGGTGTCAAGATCTCAACGGAATCCGATTCTTCTCGACGCGCTAATTCCAATGATATACTTGAAGTTCGAAAAAACTGCTAAAAAACCTTACTTTTAGGGCAAAAGATCATGACATGAACGAGTTTTCTTAAGTTTTTTTTGCCGGGATTTTTGATATTCTCGACCAAAGGATCGCGTATTTTTCGTGGTTTTCGATGTTTTTTTTTTTTTGAAATTTAAAGAGCATCTTTGTGCTCAGCAGCCCGAATACTCGTATGTGTAACTGATGTGGGACTTTCGAGCACTATCTCTGAGCTGACACACTGCCTTTGAATACATTGGGTAGGGGACCTGCTTTTTTCTGGAAAGTTTCCCACTCCTCCTTTCTCACCTCCACTTCTTCCTACCTCTGAGGAGTAGTAGACGTGGTTATAATGTAACCTTGCTTGCCCAACTAAGCCTTCCCACTTTTTTCCCAACCAACGTGGTTTGAGGCAAACGCCGCAAGCAAAACATTGAACACCTACCGGGCGCAGCAGCATTTGCTGGTTTCGCAGCATTTGCAGGTGGGCCGGCAGGTTTCGCCGTGGACGTTGACGGCGGTCCTCCTCTGGCTGATGATCGCTGAGAGACGCGCTGCTCCATTGATGGCGTTGATCTCGATGAAACCTTAGCAGCTGACATTCTGTAACTGCTATTTCCATCTCTTCTATCATGGAACCACGAGGCGAGGAATCATTGCACAAGTGGTTGGTCTCTGCAGCGACCTCACCTGTCGACAGAAGTTAGTGCAAATGGAGTTGGACCTACTCAACTGTATCAAATGTTGTACCAGCTCCGTGTAAANAACGCTGTCGTTTTCGTCTGAGTCATCCTCGAAACAAATTAGCATACTTCGTACAAGCGAGTTGCCTTAGAAATGAGGATGAATCGCAGAATAAACCAGTTGCCACTACTCTTTGCATGAGAAACATGTCCTCTCTAAATGAGCAAAGATTTGGAACCTTTCCGTGGATGTTTTAGAGTTCCCCCATAGAAAAGGAGTCCACTGCTGTGTGAGAGCTACACCGGGGTCCAGTTGATAAAAAAAAACCTTATGAGATGGGTCTACTAATGGAGAAAAGCAACACTGGTGCTGTAAAAGACGTCATATTGAAATAAACTTCTAAAAGGAAAAAAATAAAAATAAATAAAAATAAGGGCACTTATCGAACTAATAGACCGACTTGTATCCAAAATTGAAGAAAGGTTACAATTATTGTCTGCTTCTGTTTTAGCTGCATGTACTCACCTGGTTTCCGTAGCCAATATGTCTTTTTCAGGTAAAAGAGTTTCAAAAGAATGCTCCAAGGGCTGGCGAGTTTCATGCAATCGACCAAAAGATTGAAGCTGCCAAGCACAGAATAGCGTGGTACAAAAAACACTCAAAGAAACTTGCTGAGCTCTTCAAGTCCAAAGTCTCATAAAGCTTCATATTCTTCTGCAATTGTGTATATTCTTTCCTTTTTTCGCACTTCCTCTGATGTCGTAGTGTAAAGTTTCAAAAAGCAAAGTATGAAGCATGTACAGTTTTTCAATGTAACGCAAAGTAAATGGAATAAATGTTCAGTGTTTTTGCCTAGGTATGACGATGACTTTGATAATTCAGGTAAATTTGGTTCATTCCTCCGAGACTTGTTGAAAATAAAACAGCAACTCTTGTAGATATGACATCGCTTACAAAATGGGCGCGTGCATCGACACTCAAGCAAAATTCTCCCCTAGGTAGCATTCTTACTAAGCTGGGAAAAATCGGTCTTTACCGACGATGTTTTTTTTTTTCAAAGAGTGAAAATACGCTCATCACCTCAGAAATTTGAACGCCGTGGTGATTGGTGAAGTGGTGGCTATTCCCTTATCTGGTGAACACAACGTACTTCTACGAATAAGGGTACAGCTGTATCAGCATTCTTACATGTGGGTTGGAATTCGTTTGCCTCCCCAATCCCAAAAATACAGCGGTTGTTCTTTGAGCGCGATAGTTCTTATGATTTCACGAGAGTCGTGAGCTTTTTTCCATAGAAGCATTAGAATGACAAGGGAAGGATACTTCCTGGCCATGAGCTTCCCTAGCAATGTATATATGGTTCGATGCAACTGGGAACGCTGATGTCGAATCTGGACCGCACCATTCCTGCGGACGGCGATTTTTGTGGATACGATGACCCTCTTATCTCACATACGGCCTCGAAGGCAGTCACTATAGCTCGTTCGATGGTGCGCTGGTAAGTCATCTTGCTTATTAAGCAGATGATTGCTGGGTCGAATCCTGAATCTTCCACGTTTTTGCATTCTCAATTTGGAGGGACTGTATACAGGTGGGGAGGGGGTGCATGCGTTATTGCACGCCGTTTGCTGGCTTATTACTCTGTGGTAGTGCAATGATTTTTGACAAGCTTTGTCTAGAACTAGATTCTCTCTATCTTCTGGTTACAAATATGCCCTGAATACTCGGAATATGACGGAGAAATTTCAGCGGCACTTCAAGCTCAGATTTCTGCCGCAATGCACTGATTCAGCCCGCAATACCTGAGCAAAACAGCCACAAAAACAGTTTCTGATGACCGAGTTAAGTGGGATGAAAAATGGTCTCGTACTCCGGCAGCGTATTCTGAGATGCGTGTGCCCAATCCATTGCAGATCGAGTTTGATAAGAACACAGAACGGGGCTGTTCCAAAAATTGCTTGGATGAGAAAACCAAGCCTTAGGTTTCGAGGAGCACAGCTGGCCAGTATCTGGGCCTATCGATGAGGCTGCGTAGCCATTCTGCAGCATTTTCACTCTAGTTTTGAGATTACGTTAGCAGTCTAGCTGATGTCCTGTCTTTCAGTGGAGAAATTCCTAAAACTCAAATTTGGTGGAAGATGGCCATAGCCGGTGGCATGGGGTAGCCGTGTTTTTTCTCCCGCATATTTCTTAGACTTCGCTTTATCGGAAAACCTTGGACATAGCTAAAGAGAGCACTTCTTGTTCTTCGAGAATCATCATCATCATCTTCTTCTTCTTTAGCGTTAGTCCCGTTTGGTGGCGGGGTCCGCTTTCCTGATCTTTTGACGCCATTTTACTCTATCGTGCGCCTGGTCTGGATGGACGCCCACATGCTTCAGGTCGGCGTGCAGTGTGTCTAGCCACCGTTGCTTCGGTCGCCCTTTTGGTCGTTTTCTCGGTACTTCGAGATCAAGGCCTACTTTGCAGATGGTGTCTTCGTTGGCGCGCAGAACGTGGCCGTACCATCTAAGGCGAGTCTCACGAAGTTTGTCGGCAATTGGGGCGATACCGAACCGCTCACGGATCTTCTCGTTGCGGATGCGGTCTGCACGTGTGACACCCGCCGTCCATCGTAACATCTTCGTCTCCATCACACTTAGTCGGCGTTCTACTTCCTTGGTGGCTGGCCAGCATTCTGCACCATACAGTGCCACGGATCGAACGACTGCTCGATACACCTTTGACTTGAACCGATCCGGGATATTTTTGTCGCACAACACTCCAGTCATTGAGCGCCATTTCAACCACGTAGCATTGACGCGAGCGACGACTTCGTAAGCTAGATTGCCATCAGCTGAGAGTGTCGAGTCGAGGTACTTGAAGTAGTCGGTTCTACGAAGGTCGTTACCATCGACTTGAATGGTGGAAAGAAAAAAAGTCAAGGTTGGTCGTCATATACTCGGTCTTCTTGACGTTTAACCGAAGGCCGAACCGGGCTAGACGTTCACTCCAAGCCCGCATCTGCCGCTGAAGGTCCTCTTTTTGTTCTGATACCAGCATGACGTCATCTGCGTATAGCAAAGTCCATGGTGCCGGCCTCTGCAGGTCTCTCGTTATAGCGTCCATGACAAGGATGAAGAGGAGCGGTGAGAGGGCTGACCCTTGATGCACGCCCACGGAGATCGGGAATTCTGCCGACGTACCCGCGGCCGCTTGGACTCGACTCTTTGGGTCGGCATAGAGGATCCTGACCCATCCGATGAGCTCCTCAGGGACTCCGTGCCGACGCAGTGTGTACCAGATGGCTTCGCGTGGAACGCGGTCGGAGGCCTTCTCCAGATCGAAGAAGGCTAGGTGCAGTGGCTTCTGTTTCTCGCGATGCTTTTCGATCAACAGGCGTGCCGCATGAANCCCTCGCAGCTGTCCCCGGGTGAAATGGAACGCGTTATTGGGTTCCGGCAGATGGGGGGACGACCAGGGTTATGCGCAGCACGCTCTGCTCTTCTTGGACGTCCAGATACGCTCCCCCAACTCAAAAAGTGGGCGGAGCGTTTGGGGTCCCACCTGCCCATCGCCCCCACGAATGTCTGATTTGAATTCTCGCTTAACAAGGTCTTACACTATATATTTAAATTTTGCACAGGGTGCTAGAAAACAAATATGCCCGAGTAGGGAAGGTGCTGAACTGTTTGGCAGAGGGTTGAGGGTTCGGATCCCGTCACGTGCATCCGTTCTGCATTTTTGTTTTTTACTCCCTCTTTGTTGTTGAAATTAACCTTAAAGGATTAGAACATAAAATCTATCCTTATCAACAAGATGTTTAGCGATAAAGGAAAATCACGAATCAGAACCCCGCCGAACACACCACCTGCATGGGTTTGTATCATCGTGAGGGAGAATGGGCGTACCCAGGAGACTCTCACTGGTGCGCTCGAGTCGCTAGTCCGCCCATCTGTTTTAACTCGAACGGCGTCAATCTCATGACGCATGGTCTATTTGTGCTTAAAGGTAGTGTGTAAGCTCGTCACAACCCCACATCATCTGAACATATTCGGGCTGCTGAGTACATAGATGTACTTTAAACTCCAAAGAGACGTCGAAAACTCCGAAAAATACGGCAGAGGACGAATGATCAGCAGTGTATTCGATTTTTCAGACTCTTCATAATGTTACTCATTCGTTAATCACGTACATAATCCCACTTTGAGAGTGCTCCTCAAGGTCAACCCCGAAGAAAGAAAGAGAACTGATTGCCGAAGAAAAATGCTACGGGATTGCCGTATCATGAGCTCCGCTCTGCGTGAGGCTGCCATCATCGCACTCCTCCAACACAGCAAGACGTGTCGAGACGGTCCTACATGCGAGAACAACGAGGTGTTGCTGTTGTGATTTACGGAACAGACATTCATCAATACATAGACACAGGTGCTGTAGCACCACATGGCGCAACATCACATCTCCCGTAGCAACACCTACGTCTCTTGTATAGTGGTCGACCACTGGTTACGCGCCCTATGAAACCATGAAGGAGCTATTTCTGTTCTTCTCTCAACGCGCTGATTCCAGTGATATGCGTGAAATGCTCCAAGGTGGCTAATAACCCTTTTAAGAAGCCTCACCGATTGTGGGTTTTACCAATAGTTTGTGTTTAGTGTACGTAGTGAAGTGTTTATGCTAAAAACAACACGGTAAAATCAATTCATTCGCTATTTTTAGTGAGTTGCATGTTGACATAATTTGAAAAAGTTCCTTGGTTTCAGGTCAAAAGAAGCAATAGTTTGGTCCCTGTTTGCCGGCTCAGGTTAACTTACCTCTCTCCGTCGTTGTCTTCACTCAATGATATGGTTATTTTTAGATGCTTTTGAGACTCTGTGTGTCGATGTCGAGCGTGTGTCGATAAATTATCAAGGGCGGGATCGTAAAGGGGGGGGGGGGGGGGGTCGGGAGGGGATGCTTTAGTGGGGAATAGGAGGTCCCCGTCCTGCAAGC
>JARK01001415.1:261767-367968 GCA_000688135.1 Ancylostoma ceylanicum
GGGGGGGGGGGGGGTGTGGTCGGGAGGGGATGCTTTAGTGTGGAATAGGAGGTCCCCGTCCTGCAAGCCGGTAAAAAGTCATTTTATGGATCCTTCCCAATAGTGCTTTACCCCCAAGTTTCAGGTCTCCAGCTTCAAGAGGAAAAATTCAGCACAGGAATTACGGAGATAAGGTTTCGTCGATAAAACTGGCCTTTTTCACTGTTTTTATCGACGCAGTTGAATCGCGGTGGAAGCAGCTGCTGAAAAACGAGTTGCACAGCCTGAAAGCGCAAGCTGTTTTTATCAACGGAGTTGAATCGCGGTGGAAGCAGCTGCGGAAAAACGAGCTGCACAGCCTGAAAGCGCAAACCTTCGACTATTAAAAACCTGAAAAAATTGGGGCCTCACTGGGCCAGGTCCTCTGATATTCGTGTCCACACATTATAGCAGCAAAGGTAGTAGCCACCGCGTACATGGTCAAGGGTTCGATCCCCTCACAGTCGAGAATTTTTGTAAAACGTTGAAATGTACGCGGTGGACAAAAAACGTGCATTAACTATGCAATGTTGCTTACGTAACTAATGAGGCTGAGAAAACATCAAGAAAAAACATCTATATACATCATCTACATGGTAAAGGGTTCGACCCCTATTGAGGTTAGAATTTTTGCAGAAGGTTAAAGCGTGTGCGGTGAGCGAATTTCAGCCTGAAAGCGTTTGTACAGAGTTTCTAAACGAAATACCTTCGTATTCGTCACGAAAAACCACCATACACACCATCGACATGGTCAAGGGTTCGATCCGNCGTGTCCACACATTATAGCAGCAAAGGTAGTAGCCACCGCGTACATGGTCAAGGGTTCGATCCCCTCACAGTCGAGAATTTTTGTAAAACGTTGAAATGTACGCGGTGGACAAAAAACGTGCATTAACTATGCAATGTTGCTTACGTAACTAATGAGGCTGAGAAAACATCAAGAAAAAACATCTATATACATCATCTACATGGTAAAGGGTTCGACCCCTATTGAGGTTAGAATTTTTGCAGAAGGTTAAAGCGTGTGCGGTGAGCGAATTTCAGCCTGAAAGCGTTTGTACAGAGTTTCTAAACGAAATACCTTCGTATTCGTCACGAAAAACCACCATACACACCATCGACATGGTCAAGGGTTCGATCCGCTCCAAGGCTAGAATTTTTGCATGGCGCAAAATGACACGCGCTTGTAGTAGATTCGAGATGATCGACCGTAAAGCACGAAATAACTGTTTATAGGCCTGCAGGACTGGGTAGGACTTTCAGTACGGACGTGCGAAAATTTCAGCCTAAAATGTAAACTCGTTTAGAGGCATGGTTGAAGTCGGACACGAATATCAGAGGACCTGGCCCGTTGAGGTCCCAATTTTTTTCAGGTTTTTAATAGTCGAAGGTATGCGCTTTCAGGCTGTGCAGCTCGTTTTTCTCGCACTGCTTCCACCGCGATTCAACTCCGTCGATAAAAAACCCGATAAAAAGGCCATTTTTATCGACGAAACCTCATCTCCGTAATTCCTGTGCTGAATCTTTCCTCTTGAAGCTGGAGACCTGAAAATTGGGGGTAAAGCACAATTGGGTAGGGTCCATAAAATGACTTTTTACCGGCCTGCAGAACTGGATAGGACTTTCAGTACGGACGTGCGAAAATTTCAGCCTAAAATTTGACTCGCTCACCCATAGAATGACTTTTTATCGGTTGTGCAGTTGTTTGTCTTCACAAAGGNTCCGTCCATAGCCATGTTTGCCTGTCAATTTTCCGTCGACCTGGTTTGGTCGTACCAAGTTCGGAACGTGCTACTTCTACGATTTCTCGGGTTGCGTTCTCCCAGGTCTCGTCGATGGTCGTTACCGGTGGTAACTTTATGCGGAAAGTTACGCTTTCTTCTTTCTCTTTTAATCGCCACCACTTTATTCGGGCCGGTCCGCACCGTTCGTCCNGGGCACATGGTTAAGAATGCAAAGTTCCCGGCATCACTCTCAAAATATACCGGCAGTGACCTCACGTCACGGCGGTAGCAGGTGGCTGCCAACATTTAGGACTTTACTACCGGCCCAGGTCTCGTCGATGGTCGTTACCGGTGGTAACTTTATGCGGAAAGTTACGCTTTCTTCTTTCTCTTTTAATCGCCACCACTTTACTGTTTCTTTTTTTTTTTGAGAGAGAGAGAGAGATAAACAGAAAATATAACAACTGGACTATAAGGGGAGCTTCCAAAAGTAACTAAAAGACTTCCAGTGCGTCGGCACATTAGCAATGGACTGGTTGTACACATGATTATGACGCATCTGTATGTGTATATGCCCATCTCATTGAATGTTTCGAAATCAATAGCAATGAAATTATTAATACCAGTGATGATGTAACAAATGCGAAACAATATCTGAACTATTGCTGGCCGCTGCTTCACTGCGATTCCCTTAGGCCCGCTTCGACGTTCAGATCAATAGAAGTTCCGCATAAATAGCTTCCGTCACCAACTTACGTCGTCAGCCTTCTTCAATTCATTGATCGCCGTCAAGTTTTTGACGAATTTAGTGAGCAATTTCTTTATTAACAATGAAGTTCTTCTGGCATATATAATCCTTTGTATGTGATAGTTTGAAGATTCTTAAATTCCGCTCTGAATGATTCTTGATGGTAGTATAGGCATTTGACAGTTCAGCAAGTTTTTTTTATCGCTCCACCACTTGGTGCCACTGTTTGGTGGATCCTCTTCTACAATTATCGTATTTCTCCAAGTTCGACTATTCACAAATCTCGGCATGTTATAACTTCATATGAATCGTTATGTTTGACAGCACCAGAGACTGGTATGGTCTTTACTGTTTTCGGCTAACGTTTTGGCTACATTGACTTTTCAGGGCATGGAAGGGTTTGCCAATCCATAAAATCTACAAGACCAAGTGCATTAGCTGGTCTAGCCAAAAGTTTGACGTCTTATCTTTCAAACAAGGCGAAAGAACAAAGACCCGCAAACCGCTACTGACAGGCGGCTAGTAGCGAATGTTATTGCCAAGTGAGAACCAGTCCGGTCAGTTACGATGAGGATCAAGTTGGCAAAGATCGAGATATGATGCCAGTTCGTTAGTGATTGCCAGGCATTCATCATTGCGGTTAATTTTTTTCAACTCCTCATCCAGAATGCTTCCATTACCCTACATGTCGCAATGTAAGTTTCTCGGGCGAGTGCTTTCAGTTGGGCTTCAGAATCGCTGTTGCTATGATTGTTCACTCGGTGTGCCCCTAGTGGTGTGGATTTTTGTAAGTTTCTTTTCCCTCCAGATGCTCTTCAATCGTGAGACATAAAGGTCGCTCTGTCTCGCCTATCTAGTTCTCCACAGTTTCAAACTTTCGGCTTGACCAGCTACTGCACTTGGTCTTGTAGATTCTATAAATTGCCAAACCCTTTCAGGTTCTGAAGAAGGCAATATAGCCGAAACGTTGGCCGAAAACAATGAAGACTATACCAATCTCGAGTGCTGTAAAACATAAGGATTCGTATAGTATTTCTATCCATGGCATTTTACGATCTCTTCGATCTACAGCTTCACTGACCTCCTTCGCCTATGTATTGCAACAAATCCCCTCCCCCTTCAACACTTCTCCAAGAACATCAAAATGTAGTCTTGATGGGGATATCTTTTTCTCAGAGCAAGAAATTCTGGACTTCATCAGGAAAATTGTGAAAAACTGACTGAATTCATTTCTCTCTCTTTTTCGAAAAACCCGCAAGGGAAAGACAAACCCGCAAGGGAAAGACAAAGTCAATTATGTCAATCATAGCTAATAGCTAGTTTCAAGTACTGCTGTTTTTCTCAATATTGAGTTTTACACTCAATGCTCGTTCCCACTGAAAATGTTATGCTGTTATATCTTGTTTTCCTTGGAAATTGTGCTGTAAAACCACAGGAACATTTTGAATTGCAAGGATTATCCGTGACTTTTGACACAATTTTAAAACTTGAATCTAGGAAAACTGACGCTGTGTTGTTTGTTGGAAGCGGAAAGCATAAGGCCTACGCTTCACACACTATAATAGCGACGCCATGGTGGCTGGACAAAAGAAAATGTTACAAGTTCTCATATCTTATCAGGGAATTTGCATTGAATAGCTTGCACGGAAACGTTTGATGCTAAGCAATCACCGTAACGCTGTTGCTATAATGTAAACCATAGCCGTGAGAGCATGAGATGGACTTCTTCAAAAAAAAAAAACAAAATGTGAATGGATACTACAAAGGACCATACCTTCACAAAATAAGCATCCAAGGTCTTCGTCTTCCTTCAGAACGGGAAACATATCCTTTACGGACCTCAACTGCTTACGTAGCTCTCAATCATCTAGACGACAGCATTTAGAAAGAAAAACGGACATACCTCATCAAAGCTCGTAACTAGTCAGATCAATTGTCGGAAAACATCCTCTGTCTTTTTCTCATACAGATTGTTGCTAAATAGAATACCATTCCTGATTGTCGGTCAACAAAAACATCGATTCCGAAGCCTCAGGAGTAGATGATTCTCTCGAACATCGCGCCTCAACCCATGGAACACCTGACTTTGTTTCCAACTTATTTTGACTAACTGACTTGTTGTGGAAGTGACTCACATCACACACTTTCTGGGGCCGTAGTAATTGCGCTGTAACCGACGATTATAGAGAAATTTATGTCCTCAGACAACTGCCGGTTCCCCAAGTTAACCGACTTATAACCAGGATGTAACCACATTGCAGCCATCTATTGAACGAAATCCCTGTGGATCCATTTGTCTCTCAATCTAGTTTGCAAAATTCCGCTCGCGAGAGGAACCGAACGCGTGACAAACAGCACGTGAGACTGCAGTCATCGTACTGCGCCACCATGCTACTGAGACCTTACATTTGCATATATAATGATGAAGGATTTTCCCGTTTCTATGGCAGAATAACACATAACTAATGTGTGCAGATCTTTTTCGCTATTTTGAATTAAAACAAAAAAGTGATGTACGAAAATGCAAAGCTGTAGCCAACTGCGGGATTCGAATTCCGCCCTACTATCACAGTGACCTTTCATAATCACTCTGCCACATCTCTATTGAAGGCTCCAATCTTGAATAGCCTCACAGCTTCATAACGCAAAGTAATACAAACTCAACTGGTCGAAAACTGCCATACTTGATGTGAAACCTCGATATACAGTGCTTCGAACACTGTTAGTTTCATTCCGATATGCTCAATTCACTTTTTCTAGTTCAAGATGCGATAGGATCCGTTTCCAGAGCTGGTTCATTGTTTTTCTTTTTTGACGAAAAGAATCATGCAAGGTTTCCAAACAAAAAAAAAACAACTCAGTCACTTTCTTGTCTGCGCGCACTCTAGCAATAATGACATGGCAGTGCTCAGGCGATCTGCTCAGTCGATGGTTTCGCAGCGCCCGAAGAACAGGATCCTAATCGTTATATCACGATTATCGAAACTAAGTTGGTATTCTGATTCTTCATATTATATTGAGCTTACAACGGTTTTGAGCTATGGGATATACAACCGTCGGTTTAACTTGCTGGTTAACTTGCAGTTATAGTGCAATTGCTACGGCCCGTGAGGATTCAACATACTGACTAAATATCTTTTCCTATAGTTTCACTTGCCTCCTGCCACTGCAACATCTGCGCACACTGCTAGAATCTTCAAATTATCACATGGGAATTCAAAGTTGGCTCGAAAAAAACCTATTCAAAACTGTTCGGCTGTTTTGAAGTTCGCGATAATTCCAAGTAGGTGGCACCTAGGTAATCGACGGAGGTCCATAGGATCGTTGATGCTCGCTTTAGAAGCCAATGTTTTGTTCCCATCTTCAAACAAATCACCAGCTGGCATGATCATACTAACAGTTAGTTATTTTTGCTTTCATTTGTTACATATTGTCAAGATAACGGCTGTTCAACTGGTGGCCTTCAAGCTGCAATTTTGTGAGATGTTCGACGCAGAATTATCAACACTTCAGTAGACCACTGGACTCTGAAGCGAAAATCCTAGGTATTCAACTGCGTTTTGTAGCCAGTGCATTTGTTTATACGCCAAATTTCTAGGCGTTCGTATGAGAGAAAATGCCCTTCTCAAGGAAGGAAGCCTAAAGCACTGTTTTGGCCTTGCGAAATTTAGCACCTGTCGCCACGCAATCTTGCGATTTTGTGGCTTATGCCCTGTCGACAGGGCAGAAAGCCCAACACAACCAGAGAAATGCCTGTAATGCGCTCATTTGCACATAAACGCTAGAAAAACTGGAGAACCTCAATAATGTCCCCAAAAAATGCCGAGATTCAGGATGTAGCGCAGAAAAACAAGTATCGCTTGGAAGTGACTAGGATTTTGGCTCCAGAGTAATCACAAACTGTGCTAGAAATAAATTCAACTAGGATGGAAAAGAGCGGACGCAGCTATGTACAGCTAAGCGCTCAACGAGCCTAACTCCACCAATCTACATAGAGTTTCCATGTGGGAATTAAGTCTTGAAATTTCTCGATTCATTAGGCAATTTCTCGTCGTTGTAAAGCGGTTTTCAAGTCTATAGCATAAAATACACTACACTGGGAGGAGAGAAACAAGGAATAGATGGAAAACCATCCAGCTATCATTGAAAAACAACTGAGGAGGTTGCGGATGAAACACTTACGAAATCAGCCTCAGTTCTTCAAGCTCTTCACCTCTGCTGTGAATCTGTGGTGGCCTTGTTATTACCTCCACCACTTCCACAATTTTTCCTTCCAAATGGTTTCCAATGAAGCGACAAAGAATTTCTGAATATAGCCATGACGCGCACGCGCCCTTAACACCTCCGCTCCTCCGATGGAATTTATAGAGTAACTGGAATGAGGACTACAGGGAGAGACGTTTTGAGATTTAGGATAGATGTTTGCGAAACCTTATTGCGATGAAAGTGAAAGAATTTTCCATTCAATATTCATCGGAATGATTACACGAAATTTACAAACATCATGAAGCATGGGTCATTACGTGTTAAATGTACCTACATACATCCACCTACTAAATATACCTCTTATTGTTTCAGGGTGCTCCATCTGCTATCGAAAAAACCCAAACCCAAACTGTGACCATGAGCTCAGAAAGTGGGACGCCCTACACGATCGCAACGAAGTGTGCAGCCGAGTTTGTCGCAGTCATGGCATTTGTTACTGTTGGTTGGTCGCGTTTCACTGCTTATTCTACTCCGAAGTTATGCAAAACAATCGTAGTAGTCAATGAACCATTCAGGATCACTGCAAGCAATGAATACAGGCGATGGTATCGTACGTGCTGCTCTTTGCCATGGNCCCCCCCCCCCCCGATGCCACCGTTCGCGAAACATCGAGGACCCTCGCATATTTTTCACACCAACCGGGCTGCGAAGGTGCGCGTCGACTCCCGTGGATGCCCTAGCATTTATCTGAGAACCATTTGACATCATTGACGTGGGTGTGACGTGGGGTTTTCCTGGGCCGGCCTGTCACGACGGCCTGTCGCCCGTCTTCGAGAATCATCCAAGCAGTAAAATTTAATCCAAAGATTTTTTCCAGGGAAAATTGTCACAACAACTCACTTTTATCAAAAATTCGTTCCGAGGCCAACTGCTCGATGGCAGAACTATTCCGAAAAGCGGATTTTAACTAAAAGATAAAAACTTTGAACCTTTGCCTACTTTGCAGAGGAAAGAGCGCATTAATGCATGAGTTCCTAGTGGAGAAATAAAAGATCAAACGTTGTACAATAACTTATGCCTCCCTGTATAGCCATGTTTCTGCTGAAATATTGTCTTGGACGCTGATGTTAACGTGGATTTTTTCGAGTTTCCCCTCGCACTAACTCGAATGCTAGATTACGAGGATTAGTTCACAATTTGTTCCTTCAATTTTTTACGTTAGAGTTAAGTGACCGCTACGCATTATTGCGTCCGTCAAATCGTACGAAGGAGGATTTATGGATATTTCGATAATTTTCATCAGTAGTGGCAAGATCTCAAGTTCTGCGACCAAAACTGAAAGCCAATAGAAGCAACTATTTCAACGGAAATGGATGGAGCGTACGACGACATTCTTTTACATCTATTAGGTCGTCAAGTATGAAATGTCTGATTTTGAATGAGACAGTTTCGGGTAATGTTTCTCCGACAAGATTGGGTACGAGCAATCCAAATATGCCCCTATGCTACCGGCACAGCCTTGCCATCTTACCGGTAGCATGGTTGCGCTAACGGCTTGGAAGCCAGGGAAGCAGGCGGCAATAACGTGGCGAAGTGCATTTCCAACATGATGTTGAAAGTGGAAAATTTTCTCTACCAAGAAGTGGACTAATACCTGGGAGAAGTTGTGGTCAAGTAGAGCAAGGTTTGGCCGGTGCAACGAATGGCAGATGGATTCCCTTCCTTGCTCCCCTGGTTTACGCAGCGCAGTTTTGCAAAAAATGGTCAAAAAATGCCACCAATTTTTGGGGATCAAACTGTGAAAAATTCGTTCATCGAGCCATTTTACCTTGTCGTATTGCCTTGAACACCTGAATAATATAGGGTTACGAACGCCAAACCTTGCTGCATATACAGGCCTACTGTGGCTCCTATCCGCTCAAGCCACAGCTTCCAACACATCATAATCCAGGTTCATCACAACACCCACTTTGCAGGTTTATATCACCAGGAAGAAATTTCTAAAACATCGGTGTCCCGTTCCTTTATTAGCCACTCCCTTTCTAAACATTTCTAGGGTATTTCGAGTTGTCCTCACTTTACAGGCTCCGTGATGGAACCAATATTCCGAAATGATACGATTTTTTGTCTTCGAGTAGTTTCACAAAAGTTTCTCTCAAACAAAAATTTTCAAGTTCGTCAGAAATTAAATAGGTGAGTTTGAGAGAGGGAGAATTTACCTCCATAATGGAAAGAAAGATGAGATTGGACCTAAAGAAACCCCGAAGATACCAGCTGTCAAACTGACCTCTCAAAAAATCAGACATTTCATACTTGACGACCTAATAATTTTGTAGGGACAATGTAGACAGAACATTTGGAAATGATTTTCTTGCACTGCAAACAAAGAAGCAAGATGTACACGAGTAGAAAAAAATGCCAGAGATTTTTTTATCATGGGATGGATTGCTTTACTCCACGATTCTCAGCATAAAATCCCTGGTCTTAACAACAAATGAAAACTTTGAAGATCACGAGTAGGTGAGAAACTGAAAAGTACCCCTAAGCGCGAAAGCTACAAATACTGCGCATAAGGCACGTCATTCTTCTCTAGGAACCCTAATATAAGTAAATTATGCTGCAAAAAAGCTGTTTTTCCAGGTTTTCTGCAGTGTTCATAGAACTGATACTGTCGGAACTGATAGTGGCTGTCGAAAACACATCCTGTTGTTGTTGATGTAAGTACTTCCTTATATGCCAACATTTTGGTGCGATTATTCCGAAGTGTTAATACCGCTGCTCCAATTTCCGAAAGCGTCAATATAGAGGGTAGGACATGCGCACGGTACTCGTCCGTGTTTTTGCCTAGTTGCAAATTTATTGCAGACTAGACGGTATGACCGGCTTCGCTCGAGTGTTTCATTTCTCCCAGCAGTTTTACGCTGTCGACGACAACTGTTAAATCCAGCGATCTTTTCCTAGTGCTCATCATTTTCATGATCAGCCCAATCAGCCCAAAATCCTTTTCCATTCATCTTTGTCGGAAAGTAGGAAGAATTGTTCTATCGGTAAATTCTTCTAAAATCCTTGCCATATTCACGTTCAGCGTATTGGAAAACACCATGGACCTGTTTTCACCTATCACTAAGTAAAGGCAGAAAAATCGCCAAAATCGATAACACTATGTCCTCGTGGGATGTGGTTGTCATATTCGTGGACTATCAGACCCCAGTAGATATGTCCTCCCCGCCCCACGGACAAAAATAGCGAAAAGTCAATAAAATCGATAGATCAATGTTTGGTACAAAATGCTTGTCATTTTCGTGTTCAGCGTACTGGATAATCCCAGTAGACATGTCCTCACCGACCCTTGGGCAAAAATTGTGAAAAATCAATAAAACCAATAAATCGATAAATCAATCGATAGCCTAAAGTAGCCTAAAACCTCCGCCGGCCCGAGTTGCATATGTGTGCAAAGTTTGGTCCCGGTCGGTTAACTCTCCGCGATTTCTACAGTGCGGGTCAAAACTTTACGCCCACCGTAGGAATTCGCCGTTTCGGACGAGGACGAAAATTTTCCGAGAATTGGAGCTTACTATCGTTTTCGGCGTGCTTGGAAACCCCGGAAACTTTTGCTAAGTCTTTTCTTAGTGATCCTCTAATTTTTTATTCGTTTTTGAAGGAAAAGCGCGGCGGTTCAAAACTTTACGCCACTCTTGGAAAGGCTTTTTTATCGTAATAAAGCTAGGCGATGCCTGTAAATTAGCACTTCTTAGGTTCTGCTTTGCTAATTACTACGCCAAATAGTCAAGTTCCTCATAGCGGTGACAAAGTTGTTCACGGCTCTCGCGAAGTTAGATGCAGAACAGGAGAAAATTGCTTCTTTGAGGCTCTGTAGGTGTGTGATTGGTGTCTACTGCCATTGATCCGTTGAGCCATTGAGTAATTATGCTATCTAAGCTCCTCATGGTTTTTAAATTGCGAAAACAGGCGTGCTAACTCATAGGGGTGACTTGAGAGGCTGCGAGTTAGACGTGAAGGCTGCTCCGAGTCGTGATCCTGGCGGAAAATGAAGTAGTGCACGCTGTGTCAAGGGAAATATGACCACAAATGCCTCTTAAGAGCACTGGTATAAGTTGATGAGCTTATCTAAAGCCCACCTCTGCAATCCTGAAGGCAGAGGTCTGTCCTGATCACCGAAATTCAGCCGCCAAAGTTGCGGCAAATAGGAAACCTCTTACATCTCCTATGAATCTCTGCAGTAATGCAAAATTCAGCCAGGAAAATCGTGGTGTGACTTCAATGCTCACAATGAACACATCATCAGATGATGTGAGTGAAATTCTGGATGTTAGCAAGCACTACAAAAAATGTCACCCAAGCCCACATGCTGTTCATTTTGTACCTGACGAAATCACTCGATTCCAAGAGCGGAGTGGCGTGTGCCAGAGAACATGACTTATTTTCTTGCCTCAAAAGTCCTTAAACGTTGGTATGCTTAGGGACTAGTCGATTTGGAAACACTCAGCAAGAATTTAGTGCGGATTTTCTCGGCCGACGTTGTGGAGGGAGTGGACCAGACGGGTGATACAGCAGTGACGCAAATGTGTTTCCTTTTCAGTCTATATTTATTACAGTTGCTCATGGAAATACCGAACAAGCGTCTACGCTCACTCAGGTGCTCTAGAAAATTTCGTTTTGCTCACACTTGCTCAGTGATGGGCTTGCTCAGTCAGCGACTGACAAAATACACTAAGCATTGATTTTAGATGCTTCATAGGGTTTTCTACGGTCTTTGTGAACGCTGCTACATCAGACTGCATCATTTCTCAGATTGTTTGCAACACCTCTCCTCAGTAATTACATTTTTCAAGGGTGGGCATAAAGTTTTGAACCGCCGCGTTTTTCGTTCAAAAACCAATAAAAATTTAGAGGATCGCTAAGAAAAGACCTAGCAAAAGTGCACGGGGATTTTCAAGCACGCCGAAAACGACATGTGCTGTTTGCTCCATTTTTCGGGAAATTTTCATCCTCGTCCGAAACGGCGAATTTCTAGGGTGGGCGTAAAGTTTTGACGCGCACTGTATAAGGAATACATACATACATACATACATACATACATACATACATACATACATACATACATACATACATACATACATACATACACAGACTTTCTACTTTATATATACAGATTTTTGTGCATTCCAGGCTGCGAAGGAAAATTCTCGGTGTCCCCTTGTTGGGACTCTTGAACCGGGCTTGACTGTGGTTGTTGGAGTGAAATGATGTTCCCTTCCACCTCATTTACTAAAATTTTTACTTCAATTCCTCGTAAAGTGCGCGTCTTTCTTATCGAGAATCGATTAGAAAGAAGAAGATTAGAAGAAGAAAGAGAAAGGAGGCATAATGCACAAACACGAAATTATTCCGCATCTGCATTGCAAGTGCACAATTTAGGCCAACCATACAAGCATTTATTACAGGTAGTCATGAAAAGACATTCTCCTGCGAGTAGCTTTACTACAAATACAATCATCATCAATACACGGATATCATCATGAATACACGTATAATCTGCTCTATAACACTAGATGGTCATGTAGGTGAAAGTAAAGAAAAGTGCGCTTTCCAGCTGTAATTTGGTAGGACAGGATTTTAACGGATTTTCGCAGTTTTTCGTTAAACCGTTAAATCTTTACGTTGGACCAACCATGACCGTTACGCGTTAGTGCGTTAACTCGTTACGCTAGTAACGCACAACCCTGGTGCACAAGCACGTGTGAGCTTCCAAATCGATGGATTCACGAGTATTAATTAAGAACAGAACCTCGTTTTCGTAGTTTTCTCGCACGTTCCACTTCCTATTCCATCCCCAGATATGAGTTCTACTTCTCTCAAAATCATACGGTTGTCGGAATTCCCAACACAAAGACGTCAATGAGTGCTGCCTTTAATAAAGGCCATACTACAGTTGCGCAGTTACAAATTGGATAGGATTGATGAAAATGGACTCGGTAGTACTCCGGTGACCATCTCGTGCTGTGTTAGCGAGCCTTCTTTCCGTCTACTCCTTTCCCTACCTGTCAGCTGATGCTGTCACGGTTTTGAAGACGATGTCTCACCATAGCGTCGCTTTTGATGTTTTGGCAGAAAAGAACTTTCAGAAAACGCTGATCATAGTGGTGCATATGATTCCTTCCAGAAAAAAAAAACAGAAAACTTCCAAGAGCAGGTTCCTTGTTTTTTTATTTCGTAAGGCTTGGGCATTGTCGACGAATTTGATCCACGAATCACGAATCGGAAAGCATGACTGCTCAACATCAATTACATGGTAATGACCAGATAAATAGGGTTACGGTAATTGGAAACGCTCAAATTTCTGCTAACCCTATGGATTTCCTCAACCTTGGTCCTCCGTTTGCGCCGACACAGAACATCTCTGCCATGACATTCTGCAAGATTATGGGAGGTTTGCACCAACTAAGAGACCAGCTCAGATTGAGGTTTGCGCGCGAGAATCAGGCACAACCTTCTACTCCTATGAATAGAAGATTATTACCATCAGTTCCATTTCCATCCCCGTTCTACAGAGAGCCTGATCCTTGCACTGAAGCAGATGTGAAGTTTCGAATATTCTCGTCGGATGTGTTCTCAATCTTCAATGAGAACAGGCGAACATATCAATCCAGCTTGACATCTGAACAAAGGCGAGGGTTCAAGAAATTACGGGAATCAATTGCTAATGGGAATATTCGCCTTTCTGTCAGCGACAATGGTTGGGAGTTTGTAGTGATGCCGCAGTCCCTCGATCGCGCAATTACCGAAAACCATCTCAGTGGTCCAACTCTATACAAGCGCGCAACTGAAGTTTATGTGCAGGCTTGAAATAGAAACCCCGAGCCATCCCGTTTTCTATAGCTTGATCAAGACGCATAAGCTCTCCCCAGATAACACACATTCGATGTCACCGGAACATATCAAATTCGACCCATGATAAGCTGTGTCGGAGGGCCAACCAATCGAATATCTTCGTTTCTGAACAAAATCGTGACGCGATTGCTAACCGTCGCATTTGCCCAATGCAGCCCACTTCCTTGAACGTTTGCGTAGCATTGATTTTGATCAAGGCTGCGTGACACAGTCTTTCGATGTTACATTTTTGTATACGAACGTCACCAACAGTGATGCTATTCAAGCATTGTTCCAGATGGTTTATGCCCACTGCGAAAGCATAGACGTGGTAGAGAGGCTTTGTTAATAATAGTTTATTAACAAGCCGTCGACGATAGCTTCGTCGAGTTTAGCGAATAGTAACACAATGGTCAAAAATGGGGTTTATATGCAGAGTAGAGGGGGCGGTGCTGACCTATGTGCTGTGAGTTTGCCACAGGGGGCCAGATATGGGAATGTTCAAAGTCGGTACTGCGCCCTATTAACACCTGAACGATAGGGGATCATACCCTAATTACTTGAGAAACTAGGGCACGCATAAGTGCCAATGGATATTACCTACGGACAATATCTGTCGTTGACAGAACGACATATTTCCTTGACATGAGAAATATATGTTACATAATATCCTAGCTAAACTATAAGGTTGTTCACAACACTGTGGGCGGGCGAGAAATGCGGTAGCATACAAAAAATGTGCACATAATACACGCTATACAGAAGGTAATAACAACATCACTAAATAATACTATGGATATCACATTGTCAGTGACTGAATTGCACAAATACCTGAAATCACAACAACAAATCGAAATGGAAAACAAACAAAATTTTAACACACGAGTTTTGAGACTAGTTTTGGAATCATAAGTGTTCCCACGCCGATGAAAACAGCAACGGCGACGATAGTCATGGCGGCCGTCTTCCAGTTCTCCATTGCCACATCCGGAAGGTGTTTTAGGTTGGGGTAGTTGAACATGTCGACGTAGTTGGCGTGCTTGTTTCCTTGTTTGTTGTTTGACGGTATCCATGATGCGTGATACGCAAGTACTCCAGATAATGTGATGTTGTGGAGTGATGATCCGCACTGTACCCAGCAGGCTTCCTTGAACTTGGGCACTGTGGCATGTATTGTAACCGCTGTGTGCGACGTAGATGAATTGCACACGGCTGCAAGCATGTGACGTTCGCAGTTGACTTCCACCATAATCGGTTGCTTTGAGAAGCACGAGAAGATGACTTCCGCTCCACTCAAGCAGTTGTAGCATCCATGTAGTGGTGTAGCGGATATATCACAGTTCATGTAGTCGACCAAATTGTCCGTTTGGTATTGCACGGAAGTGCCGATGGTCAGATCTGCGACGGATTCATGGCTTATCCCTCGGACTCTTCCGTGGACGTCCTGGAGGTAGAGGACTGAGGAAGATAATGGGAGTCGGCTTTCAACGGAGTTGGCTCTTTCCGTGATGTTGAGGCTCCTGCATTGACAGTTCGCGTCCGTTTCCGTTGGCGAACATGAGCAAGTATCTTCCATGAGGCATTCGGTAATGTTGGAAGTGCTGCTTTCCGTTGGACAGCGAAGTGCGAAGACGTCATCATTTCCGATTAGTGCGACTTCTGAGTTGGAGTCGTTGTTCACTGCTTGCTGGAAGATGGAACTTAGCAGAGGGATCGTTGGCGTTGTAACGAATTCCAAGGTGACGTTGATGTTATCCAAGACCTTTGTCGTCTGGGAGATCACGTTCACGACGGTAGTTCTCCGCTTTCCTTTGGCATCGCTGTGAGTGATCTTAATCATTGCTGATTCTTCCCATGTGGGGCAGTGGAAGACTCGGTAGACTTTGGTGTTCCGTGGTCTAGCGAAGGTGCGGGAGAACAGACATCCGGGCATGGGTAGTAAACAGCCGCATCCGATTCCTCCGCATGACGTTGTGCATCTTGACACTCCCGGGAAGTCGTATGTATCCTGCAGCTCTGGTATCTGCGTTGTTCTTCTTGTGTGGCTACATGTTTGTGAGGTACATGAACCAGCTAGGTGGCATCGTTTCGCCGATTCCGTGATGATATCGACGTCTCTCGTGTAGAAGAGTACAACCGGGTTGCAGGACAAAACCACGTGTTGGAGTCGTATTTCCATGCTGCCGACAGTTTGATTCGCATTTCGTAGTCGAAGGCACGCCTCTGGTCTTCTCTCGCTTAGCGTAATCGTGGTTTCCTGGACTTGTCGGCAGTTGTCACTACTGTTCGTCTTGTGACAGATGGTGTTGTTAGCGTTGATATTGTGTGAGAATACACACGCTTCTGCTTCGGCAGTCAAACATGTCATGATTGCGGTGAACACTATCATTTTGGATCTCAGTGGATGCGATGCAAAGATGCGCTCCAGTTGCCGTCCTTGAGATCCCCTTTGTTTCGTGCGATGTTGTCCTTGCTTCAGACGATAGCATTGTTTTNGAACAGACATCCGGGCATGGGTAGTAAACAGCCGCATCCGATTCCTCCGCATGACGTTGTGCATCTTGACACTCCCGGGAAGTCATATGTATCCTGCAGCTCTGGTATCTGCGTTGTTCTTCTTGTGTGGCTACATGTTTGTGAGGTGCATGAACCAGCCAGGTGACATCGTTTCGCCGATTCCGTGATGATATCGACGTCTCTCGTGTAGAAGAGTACAACCGGGTTGCAGGACAAAACCACGTGTTGGAGTCGTACTTCCATGCTGCCGATAGTTTGATTCGCATTTCATAGTCGAAGGCATGCCTCTGGTCTTCTCTCGCTTAGCGTAATCGTGGTTTCTTGGACTTGTCGGCAGTTGTCACTACAGTTTGTCTTATGACAGATGGTGTTGTTAGCGTTGATATTGTGTGAGAATACACACGCTTCTGCTTCGGCTGCCAAACATGTCATGATTGCGGTG
The DNA here is from genome assembly GCA_000688135.1 of Ancylostoma ceylanicum. Taxonomy (NCBI): domain Eukaryota; kingdom Metazoa; phylum Nematoda; class Chromadorea; order Rhabditida; family Ancylostomatidae; genus Ancylostoma; species Ancylostoma ceylanicum. Next base: position 278,314 of record JARK01001415.1, read on the forward strand.
AACACTATCATTTTGGATCTCAGTGGATGCGATGCAAAGATGCGCTCCAGCTGTCGTCCTTGAGATCCTGTTTGTTTCGTGCGATGTTGTCCTTGCTTCAGACGATAGCATTGTTTCGTTGATAAAGTGGCTAAGTAGCAAATCATCAGAATTGGAGCAATCATGAGAGACAAGCATGCTGCCATGATACCAACTGCTAGTTGCGGGAAGCAGTGAGGATTTCCAAAGAATTCTGCACAGAAGATGCAGCTGATTTTGCTGCAGATTTCTCCTGGAGGACAGATTATAGTCTCCGTTTCCTGCTTGGAGTTGATGATCGTTCTCCACTGAACTATGTGTTGGTTGACCAGGTATTTGAATGGTAGTGTGATTTCTGACACATTCACATCGGCTGGTATTGTCACGCATTCCTTGTAGTTCACGCAGATTTCCGATTTCGTTGGAGACGTGCTATTAAGTAGTACTCCTTTGTTTGAGCATACAATTTTCTCAGCCGCTGCTGTATTGATGCAGAGCAGTGCTATTGAAAGCAGAATCATGGTCACAGCACTAGATGAAGAGGATGTGACGTTTCCCTTGGTGACATGGGCTGAATTTTGATTCATTTCCTTGTAGTTGATCGGTTTCTTGGCAAGTCGTGCAGGCTGTTTCCTTAGCTCAGATTCATCATCGGCAGTCTTCTTCTCTAACACTTTCTTGATCTTAGCAATTACTCCAGATGGAGGAGCGGAATCTTCATTGTTCGTGGTATCGCAAGCACTTTGGATCTCTAGCGGTATGATACGGTTAAGGGGTCGCTGGACTTCTCTCCCTGTGTTTGTGCGCAAAATTACGCTCCTGATGGATCCGTCTCTGCTCCGAACGNTTCTGACACATTCACATCGGCTGGTATTGTCACGCATTCCTTGTAGTTCACGCAGATTTCCGATTTCGTTGGAGACGTGCTATTGAGTAGTACTCCTTTGTTTGAGCATACAATTTTCTCAGCAGCTGCGGCATTGATACAGAACAGTGCTGTTGAAAGCAGAATCATGGTCACAGCACCAGATGAAGAGGATGTGACGTTTCTCTTGGTGACATGTGCTGAGTTCTGATCCATTTCCTTGTAGTTGATCGGTCTCTTTGCAGCTCGCGGCGGCTGCTTCCGCACTTCGGATTCATCGGCGACAATTCTCTTCTTCAACACTTTCTTAATTTTGGCAATCACTCCAGATGGAGGAGCGGAATCTTCATTGTTCGTGGTATCGCAGGCACTTTGGATCTCTAGCGGTATGATACGGTTAAGGGGTCGCTGGACTTCTCTCCCTGTGTTTGCGCGCAATATTACGCTCCTGATGGATCCGTCTCTGCTCCGAACAATGTCGATGATCACTGCCAAGGGCCATTGACCTCGAGATGTATGGTTGTCTTCGTCCATTATGACTACATCACCAATGTGAGGTTCACGGTTGGTAGCTTTGTGATTCTTTCCGAATAATTGATGGCGATCTCGCAGCTCCACGAGGTATTCGTGCTTCCACATGGTCCAGAATTTTTTCGTCAACCTCTCAGTCTCGGTTAGTGCTTCCTTTGCTGCTTTTTGGGATGATAGTTCGGGAAACGGCAAGTAATCTGGATCATCCTCATCGGTTCTTGGGAACAGCTGCGTTGTTCCGTGACGAATATCCTTGTAAACGAAGTCGATCGGTCTGAGGACTTCGCAGGGTGAGCTATGATCGCCTAGCGTTGTAAGTGGCCTCGAGTTGACTACACTTTCGATCTCGCATAGAGTAGTATGTAGTAGCTCCTCTGTGAGCTTACGACGTCCAATCGTTTTCTGGAGCGATCGCTTAACCGTACCGACCATTCTTTCCCATACTCCTCCCATCCATGGTGAAGAGGGAAGGATGAAATTCCAGGAGATCTTATGTTCGGCTAGGAATAGAGATAGATGGGCATCATCTTCGTTAACATCGGCTTTGCTCAGCAATGTTTCGGCGAGTTGGAAGTTGGTCCCATTGTCGCTTATGATTTTCTGGGGAACTCCACGTCTCGCGATGAATCTCTTCAGTGTGAAGATGAAGCTTTTCGCAGATAGATCTGTAGCTATTTCGAGATGCACTAGTCTGGTCACGAGGCAAGTGAAGAGAACGACGTATCGTTTAGCTTCCTCGCTTTGTAGTCCTTTGATTAATATTGGACCCATAAGATCTACTCCGGTGTAGGTGAACGGTGGTGATTCCGTGACTCGTTCCTTCGGTAGTGGACCCATGTTTGGGTACTTGAACGGTGCGGCGTTGAATCGTCTGCATATGGCGCAGTTTCTTAGTACTCGTTTACATAGTACTCTATCCTGGGGAATCCAATATCGTTGACGGATGCTGTACAAGAGCTGATTCAATCCGCAATGCGATAGAGAACGATGTTGTTGTTCCGCAATCAGCTGTCCGAGCTTGCTCTGCTTCGGTATATGAATTGGATTGGCAGCGTTGTAACTGATATCGGCATTTTGGAGTCGGCCAAACTTCCTCAGTATCCGATTTTCGTCATAGTTGACATTGAGCTGCTTGTTCTGAATCAGCACTTCAGATCCATGTATGCTTTGCTCCTGGCGAATTATGAGAGCTTCAGCTTGGATGATCTCGTCTGCTGATGGCGTAGTAGTTAGCAAGCCAATGCGCTGAATCTTCAGATATTTTTGTTTGCTTGCGTTCCTTATGAAGCGAGCGCAGTAAGCAACTACTCTTGATAGTTTCGAGAAGTTGCTTATTTTGTCCGTCGGCCAGACTGGTTCGCCCTTTGCTGCAACTGAGGTGCAGAGGTCGGCGTCTTCCTCGTCACTAGGTTCTTGTGAACGGAGGTCTGTTGCTTTCTTAACAGGCCAATCTTCTGTAGGTCGGTTGAGCCATGTCGGGCCGCACCACCATGTGTGGTTGGCGAACTCTTCCTTCGGGATTCCGCGTGTCGCGCAGTCGGCTATGTTTTCATGTGTCGGTACATGGTAGAATGACACGGGAGTTTGTTCGGAGAGTCTCTTTCTGATGAGTCCAAATTTTTGGACAAGTGTAGAGACGGTGGGAGGCAGACGTTTGGTCCCATGAATCCAACACAGAGCGATTGTTGAGTCGCTGAATACGTTGATTTGCTCATTCCTCAGGTTGACCTTCTCGACAGTTGATTCTGTTAGGCTCAGTCCTATGAATATGGAAAGGAGCTCTAGTCGAGGTATTGTTTGCTCATTGTTGATAGGAGCAACTTTCGACTTTGCCGTGAAGAGTCTTGACTCTTTTTGACCACTCTCGGATATTGAGGTGACGTATATGGAGCAGGCGTAGACTCTTTTGGAGCTGTCGACAAACACAGAAATGGTGTGGCTTGCGGTCGTGTCTATCGAAACCTTCCTTGGCAACTTCTTTTCGAAACCGCTGATATTGGTTTTGATGGATCTCCAAGTTTCCTGATCAGCTTGAGTCAGTTCTGTATCTCATCCGTACTTCTGCTTGTGCAGATTTTGGAGGAATACTTTAGCAGGTGTCATCAGAGGAGTGAGTAAGCCGAGAGGATCGTAGCAGTATCCGTTAATCTGGCTCAGCACAGTTCGTTTCGAAATCTTGCTGCTTCCTTTGTCGATACATTCGAATGAGATCGTATCATCCGTGGAATTCCAACCAATCCCGAGAATTTTCGTCGAAGTATTGGTGGCTCTATCGTGTTCCTTGATTCGTTCGTTGACTTCGACGCTATTAGAGAGGTAGTCGCGAAGGTTCATTCCAATCGATGAGAATATCTTCTTTGACTCTTCATACTTTGCTAGTAGCTCGTCTGGAGTTTCGCCTTCTAGCAGAACGTTGTCAACGTAGAGTGAGTTCGACAGTTCCTGTCCCAGTACTGATGACGTTTCTTCGATGTGTTTCAGCAATGACTGGTTTAGTATTGCTGGTCCAGCATTCACTCCAAATGGAACTCTGCAGAATCGGAAGTATCGCAGATTGGATCCTTGTGGTGGTTTGCTGAGATCCTTCACCCATAGGAAACGAGTAACGTCTCTGTGGTCCTCAGGCAGTTGTATTTGAAGGAATGCCTTTTGGATATCGGCTGTCATCGTGTATTGATGCGTTCGAAATCTCAGCAGAATCTCGTGGATCAGAGGTGAAAGAGAGTACCCTTCATATACCACATCGTTCAGGCTAAGCTGGTCCTTGGCATGAGATGATGCATCGAAAACCACTCTGAGTTTCGTTGATTTTGATGGTGTCCATACATGCCTGTGAGGAAGGTAGAATGTGGCAATTCCAGTTCCAGCATTGTTGCAGTCTTCTATGATTCCTTCTTTGAGGTAATCCATGAGCGTATCGTTGTAAAGGAACATCTTTTCGGTGTCTCCTTGAAGGACTTTGAAGAGACTTTGGAATCGTCTAATCGCAACGTTAAAATTGTCGCTGAGGTTTGCAACGTCTTCCGTGAATGGGAATCCAGCAGTTATTCTTCCATTCTGTATGACGATTGATTTCCTGTAGTTGTTCATGAACTTGATCATGGATGCCTCGTGAGAATCATTACTGATGTTTAGGCCAAGAGATTCAAGTTCATACAGGTGTTTGATGTCCTTTTTGTAGTCGTCCCTCGGCGATGTCACGAAGGGCGTAGCGACTATGAGTGAGCTGCAAGTTGAACTTGCGTCATTCGTCAGATGAGCTTCACTAGTTCCGGATATCGTGTATCCAAACACTGTAGGTGTTAGGATGAGTCCAGATGGAAGATGCAGGATGGGAGCACTGTGATCGATGATGGTGCTCAGTAGGTCCTGTCCGATGAGCAAGTCTGGAGAAACATCGGAACACTTGAGATCAGCTTGAGCGAGTGTGACTCTTCTGTCTTTGATGAAGCGCTTGTCAGCTTCAGACAGTTGTGCAGTGCTCGTTTTTGCGGTCAATCTTTCCTTGGTATAAACCGACACACGCTGTAGCTTCTTTGTTCCATGTAATCCTTTGAGGGTGATAGGTACTTCCTTTGAAGTGAAAGTCTCTCTCAGTTCACCCATTCCAGTAGTCGTGAACGACGTGGAACTGATGATTGGCAGCTTCAGTGTGTTGCTGACATGCGACTTGATGAAGCTTCTTTGAGCTCCTGAGTCAAGGAGCATTGTTACTGGCTCGTACTCCTGCTCGGCTTCATTGAAGATCATTGCTGAAGCGATCTGGAGGACGTATTGGTTGAATGTCTGAGCCCTTGAGTCAATAGACAGATCCATTGCAGGAGAAGTGGAGTTCTGGTGTGTTTGAACCGGGTTTGTCTCCCTTCCAAGCCTCGACTGAGGCTGTTTCTGGCGATTTGATGACGTCTGATTGGTTGGCCTCGGAGAGAATTGTTGATTGTCTCTCATAGGTGGTTGCCAGGGTCGTGGTCTTGGCACGTGTATTGTCTCAGGTTCGTTTCTTCTTGATGAACAAAGGGCCGAGTGATGAGCATCATTGCATTTTGGACAGGGTCCAAAATTTCTGCAGTCTCGAGAGTTATGGCTTTTGTCGAAGCATTTCCAACAAGCCTTTTGTCTTCGAGCCTCTGCACGACGAGACTCGGGAGTGGTGAATCTCGTACAGTACTGTGGTGGGTGTGTTTCCCCACATAAGCATGTGCGCTTGAAACGTTTTTCCGTAAAACGTTTGTCCGTCCTTGTATTTTGCCTCTCAGTGGTGTTCCTGGCTTGTCCCACGTCGAAGAGGGTTTTGGTAGTGAGTGAAGTGGTCTCTTGTAGGGCAATAATGTCATCAATTGCCGTGATAATGTCGTTCACATCGAATGAGTTTCCAGCCTCGTTCTCTTTTTGGATGACTGTCCTGCAGACGAATTCTGGGAACTTGGACAGGATAAGACGTCGCCACATACGATCGGCGTTCATCGGAATTCCTGTTTGTTCCAGATGGCTCATACGAGAGTTGATTGCTTCGAAGGTCTCCCTGCAGCTATGTGGTTCTCCTTTGGCTCTTGGCAATCGTTCAATCTCGTTTATAAGGATGTCGGCCATGCTTGCCGATTTGTCGAAGTGCTTCTTGAGAGTATTTACAGCTGTTTGATATTTCTCCCCTATGACAGGGAGGCACTGGATTGCTGCAGCTGCTTTGCCTCTCAATGCTTGCTTCAAGAAGAGGAACTTTTCTGTGTCCGAGAGCTCCCTATCGTTGTGGATTAAGGACTCGAATACGGACCAGAATGCGTTGAATTCTCGGAAGTTCCCTGAGAATGGCGGAACTTCTAGAAGCGGACGACGGATTTGAATGTTTCGTTCGGTCCGTTCCGGTTGAGTTGAACCGTTGCTTGTCCAATCTGGGTTGTCGTTGCCATGACTGGATGCTCGTTCGACTGGTAGAGATGCAGTGATGAGATCGCTTTGTTGCGTCAATTCCTCTTTTCTGAACTCGATTTGGTTCAGCCATAGCATCGTTGTGAAGTCGAGACTATTTGAGTCTACTTCCAGATGCTTATTAAGCTCGCTCATCAGCTTTTCTCGCTCCTTCTGTTCAAGGCGAGTATTGATACTGTTGATGGCGGCTGTGACTTGAGCGTCGAGATGTTCTTTGGCGTTCTTGATCCTTCTTTGCAAGTGATTTAGAGACGCCATTTTGTCTCTTATGTAGCTCTGGCATTCCCTTTTTTCGGTAGGAAATGCAAATGGTTGTTCAAGCTGTTCCATTTCAGCTTGATTTGTTTTGAGAAATGCACAAGCGCTCGTGATTTTTGTCTTGAACACTTGGATTTCAGTCATCTTCGGATCGTCTGTAGATTTCCTCTTTGATTTGATGAGGTTATTCGCCCTTGATCCAGAAGGTAGTATGTTTCCTGCCACGCGGGACTTCTTGTGTCTCTTTCCTTTTCTTGAGAAAGGAAGAGAAAGACTCCTCAGGGAGGAATCACAGAAAAAGTTCTTTGCTTGGTTGCAAGGAACTTAGACTCCTTTGAATTCTCTGTCAAGAAAACTCACAGCAAAGGAGTAAAAGTTGCGCTCTCGAGGTTCCTCAGGGAGGACTCGTAAGATTGAGCGAACTTTTTTGCTTTAGGGTTCCTCAGGGAGGAATCGCAAAAAGCTGATGAAGTTCTTGCTGAAAGGCGAAGAACTTACACTCCTTCGAATTCTCTGCGAAGAGAACTCAAGAATAGGAGTGAGAAAGTTGCGTTCTCGAGGTTCCTCAGGGAGGACTCGTGAATTAGAACGAACTTTTCGCCTTAGAGTTCCTCAGGGAGGAATCGCAAAAGGCTGTTGAAGTTCTTGCTGTGAAGCAAGGAACTTGCACTCCTTCGAATTCTCTGTGAAGAGAACTCAAGAAGGGAGTGAGAAAGTTGCGTTCTCGAAGTTCCTCAGAGAGGACTCGTTAGTAAGAACGAACTTCTTTCCTTAGGGTCCCTCAGGGAGGAATCGCAAAAGGTTATTGGTGTTCTTGCTGGAAGCAAGGAACTTGTGCTCCTTCGAATTCTCTGTGAAGAGAACTCAAGAAGGAAGCAGAGTCGGTTCTCGCGGTTCCTCAGGGAGGATTCGCAAGCGAGAACGACTTTTGTGCCTTGTATTCCTCAGGCAGGAATAGCAAAGGCAGTTGAAGGACTTTCCTTGGGGTGGAAAGAACTTCGAGCTCTACCGGTTTCTCAAGGGAGAGAAAGCACGGAGCAGAGCAACCTCTGTTCTTGCGGTTCCTCAGGGAGGACTCGCGCACAAGAACGGAGTTGAAGTACTCTTCTTGTTCCTCAGGGAGGACACCAACCGAGAAGAGCACTGAGGCCTGGCTCTATCTGGTCCCTCAGGGAGGGCTCGCGGAGATAGAGTTCGGCTGGGGTAGGCTACCACGGCCGATGCACCAATGTGTGGTCCGTGGTAGAGTCGTGAATAAAATAGTTTATTCACGAACGGTCGTAGACGATAGTCTCGTCTAATAGAGCGAATAGTAACACAATGGTCAAATTGGGGGTTTATATGCAGAATACAGGGGGCGGTGCCGGCCTACTTGCCGTGAGTTTGCCACAGGGGGCCAGATATGGGAATGTTCAAAGTCGGTACCGCGCCCTATTAACACCTGAACGATAGGGGATCATACCCTAATTACTTGAGAAACTAGGGCACGAATAAGTGCCAATGGATATTACCTACGGACAATATCTGTCGTTGACAGAACGACATATTTCCTTGACATGAGAAATATATCTAACACAATATCCTAGCTATACTATAAGGTTGTTCACAACAGCCTGGGTTATTTTAGGTGCTGAAACAATGGTACTAAAGGAAAATTACCGAAGTCAGAGGAAAAGCCAGGAGTGGGAACGTCAGGGGATGTCCCAGAATTATGAAACGCACGTGCACGGCTGTAATAAGGGTGTGCCGGCGCCTAAGGTGCGGGAGACGGGTCCGCGGTTGTGATAAGGCGCCCAAAGAAAGCATGAACATAAGGCTTTGGTGGGCTTTGAGCCATTTAATAGCAGGATTTCTCTAGTGTGTTTACACGAGTCCATTGAGATTTTCTAAGCTGGCATTAGGTGGAATTTGATAGATATTATACAGCGGGGGGGGGGGCATAAGTTATTGTATAACGTTTGAACTTTTATTTCTCCGCCAGGAACCTATGCATCACTCCGCTCTTTTCTCTACAAAATAGAGAAAGGTTCAAAGTATCTTTTAGTCAAGATCCGCTTTTTCGGAAAGGTTCTGTTGTCGAGCAGTTGGCCTCGAATTGAATTTTTGAGAAAAGTGGGTTGTTGTCCCTGGAAAATCCACAAAATCTTCGAATTGGATTTCATCTGCTTTTCTTGTAGAGCAACAAGTGCTCTTTCCATCCATGTCCGAGGTTTCCCAAGAAATCGAAGTCTAAGGGATATGCGGGCAAAAAACCACGGCTACTTCATACCACCGGTATGCGCATTTTTCAACAAATTTGAGTTCCAGGAGTTTTCCCACTAAAAGGCAGAACATCAGCTAGACTGTTGATTTGATCCGAAAACTGGAGTAAAAATGCTGCAGAATGGCTACGCAGCCTCATCGTTAAGCCCAGACATAGGCCACCTGTGCTCGAAACCTAAGGCTTGGTTTTCTCATCCAAGCAACTTTTGGAAAATCCTCGTTCTGTGCACTTATCAGCCCCGACCTGCAGTGGATTTTGCACATGTATCTCAAAATAGGCATCAAGAGTACGAGACTATTTTTTATCCCACTTGAATCCGTTGTCGAAAACTGTTTTTGTGGCTGTTTTGCTCAGGAATTGCGGGGGGGGTGGGGCTCAATTTAGAGCACAAAAAAATCTGAGTTTGAAGTTTCCGCTAAAATTTCTCCTCTATATCCCGAGTATCCGGGGCATGTTCGTAACCAAAAAATAGGGGAAATCCAGCTCTATCAAGGGATACGTAGCTTTTCCAAAAACATTGCACCACCTCAGAGTAATAAGCCAGCAAACGATGTACAATAACTTATGCCCCCCCCCTGTATTTCTTGCTTTTAACAGTTGTACTCTATATCAAAATTCCTTCGATAATCATCTTCACAACTCGGGAGAGGTTTCAGAAGAGCTTATAATGCATTCATCACCATATATGTGGCGATTCGAAGATCGAGGACAAACATATATGAGACCTATACCTCTCGACTCTCAATAGTTTTCTCCGATGCTACGTCAGTTCTTTCGTCGCTTTTCGAGAAGTCAACTTCATCGATTTGTAATTCTAAACTCCGGATATCATGGTTCACTTGACGCAGTTACTCCACGGCTAACCTCGGACAAAGAGTAAATGCTGCCATTGAAAGACATTTGATTGCAGCGCCGCTAGGCCGCGTACTATGGGTCCATATGGGGTCCTATCAGCTAGAGTTTCCAGTTTCTTTTAATGGTGTGTATATTTCAGGGTGGCGTGCTGGCGCACCGTCCGCCATGACGCAGGATGGCGATAGATACTCCGCTGCTTGTCTGCTGGAGCACTGCCAGCAGTACGCGCCATGGTATGGGGTGCGTTCGCCGGCCATCCCGAAATATACACAGTGTATTTTGATTATTGGCCGTATAGACGCTTGCGATACGACCAGTAGTGGAATACTGACGGAACTCATTGTCCTGCTTGTGGCCAATAATATATCCTAATCCATCCCCTACGTCCTCCTCAGGTTCCCTATTACTTTTAGGGATTTTACCGCTCTCTAAAACACGTTTCGAAAACGAAGATAATTGTGTGACTATTGAGCTCTCCAATGGAATGATGAGTATCGTCTTCTACATTTCCAGACATCTTTGTCTGAGTAGTTCTACTTTTTTCACTATAATTCGATAGACTGGTTGTATTTGTAAATTATAATAGTTTAGATAATTCGAAATAATTTGGTCCGACGAATTATTCGAAGCTGAACTTGTGGAATGTATTGATAGCTTGTATCATGCATATTTTAGCTTCTTTTTTGCCGATTCTTGATAAATTATACCAAGATTTGTCATGAATTATTGCAGCTTATGAAGGAAAATGTGAGACGCGCTTGATGCGTCTACAAAAATGAATTGTGATGGGATTTGTATAGTTTCTCAGAAATTGATGTTTGTACGGTAAGTTCAACGACTTAGATGCGTGCGTCAGTCGAGCTTCATACGCTCGCAGCAGTTCGCAGAGGGATTTTCATGTAGATGGTCAACACGGTGTATACATCCTACAAAGAAATGCCGTACGGCTGCCGGGAATAATTTCAGTCCTGCATTTGTGTGCGATTCACTTTCGCCAGAGAATTCCTCCAAGGGTTATCCTGGTCCATCTTCCTAGAATGTTTTTTTTTCATTTGGAATAAAGGCTTCATGCTAATAAGGAATAATGTCCGACGGTGTCTTACAAAAAGCAGTACTCACGGAAAGTTCGTTCGTAACTTTAAAAAAAGATCCATTTGAATTAGTTCTTCCCAGGCCGGATTTGGCAAGATAAGATCAAACTATGTACATGTTAAAATTAATTATGTTGAAATTAATTCTCTTCGATAAAAACATCTAGGCAATTTTAGGAGGCGTGAAAAGTCCACAAAATAGACACGACATTTGAGCCCATCACATTGTCAAATTTATACAGAATGGATTAAGAAGATGCATAAGCATGTGCAGCAAGAACGCAGCAGCTGCCCCTAGTTCCTGCCATCCTCTCCTCAATTGCCGCTCAAGTTCTCCACCTTTCAGCAGCAGTTGAGGAGAGGATGGCTGCGGGTGGAAGGGGATGTTCCACGGCTTTGGAATCGACGTATATCGCTGTTGGAGCTGATCACTTGCTGCTTAGTTATCACAGAAGATTGAAGTACGGTTAATAATTGGACATGAATACCATGCAAAGAATAATATAGGCTAAAGGTGTCAAAGGTATCCAACAGGTGTCCAACCCTATAGTTAACGGTAACGACACGGAAATATCTACATATGTATTTGTTTTATCACGTCCCACACTCTCAAGTCACACTTATTCATGGACGTTCCCAAGAACTTTCTGGGCTTCTCTGGGCAGCACCGAGTGCTCTTCCTTCTGAAGCACTTATAGAGCAAGTTGAGCAGTTGCCTACAGAAATAGTTTGCAAGGCGAACTCAGGTTTTAATAAGTGTCCTGGCCTTCTGGGCTAGGATTCATGGAGGCGTAACGATGCGTAATTAGGTCAGCAAACCAACTTTCATTTCTGCTTCTGCTTCGCTTAGCATTATGAAGTCTTTACCATATCCAATCACGATAACCATGGTTAGTTTGCTTGGTTATCGTTCTACGAATCCTAGCCCAGACCGCCACTGATGTTGAAAGAGAGTTTGAAGATTAGCCGTAGCCATGCGACGGCGAATGTGGCGTCCGACTCCACTACGAGCGCATTTCCAAAGTCTCATGGTGCAATCCATCAACCTCATCTTACCGTATTCACCGATGACTTCTTTATATTTTTTCCGTAATGGCAGCAACACATCCACCTACAACTAATTTGAGACGTCTGGGATTGTAGCTGTCTTCTAACGTCTCGCAACAAAAAAAAACACATGAAAGCGCGCGTGACTACCGCAGTGGGCGTGGTCGTACTAGGTCTACGTATAAATAAAATGCAGACTGATGTTGGGCTCTGCAGGGATGCCCTGCATTTCTTTCGATCTCAGGCTTCTTGCGTTCAGATACGTTCAGATACTCTCTGTCACTTATTGAAAACCTTTATGACTGTACTAGTAGTGCAGTAGCGCAATGAGTGCGTTAGAATTGCTTTATCTCACGTGATCAGTTCAGGCGGTAGAAGTATTAATAGTTTTGGAACTTCTAGGTAGTTTTATCTTTCTGGGTACTTTTGGGTAATGTTTATGTTAACGCTTATGGATACATATAACTTAGAGGCTGTTCCTAAAACCATCCGCATCAAAGGGTCCATGTGCAGCAAAAATGAATATTTCTCCACGACGCCACAATAGACAACACGTGGGGCGCGCCGTATGACGTTATTATTTGAATAACGTTGGGCACGGTCGTTGCAGACTTGCAAACGCCATACCAAAACTGGTCCATGGGCACTGTTCGTTCAAGGACTTTTCCAGGGATTTTTAAGATCGTTTCCTTCCAAGGCGTCGCGGTGGACGACGAATCCGGTGAACCAAGTTTCGCCCGGACCTGGCTTTAAAGTTATATACGGGATTGCATGCATATCACAAATATGGGGCAAACACAAGGAATGATAATTTTTGCTAGACTTTATGTATCTTCGGCATTAATTCTGAGTGGTCTGTGAAGAATTCATCCTGCGAGCCCCCGTGTCCATCCGGTGAACCCTGGATTCATCACTGAGATTACCCGGGGTAGAGGCGTTGATGCGCTTGTTAATGATAGATGAACTTGCGGAGTGTTAGCGCGCTTACCCTAGGTAATTGCAATGATGCATGCTACCTCTGGTCCGATAACTAGTCCGATTTAAATTTAGCACCCTTTACGGCATGGTTTCGCTCTAAAATGGAAGACGCCACGCATCCGTCATCATCTGAATTGTAGAGGCGTTGAATGCGTATGTGCCCCATACAGTAACTTGCGGGGGGCATTCCATGAACCACGTCAGTGCTTCATCCACCCAGACTCCTCTGGTACCAATTTACCGACCCCGGAAGATGGATGGCTTGGTTGGCCACGAGCGTGATCGAACCATGGACCGTGTGCGTGCGCAGCGAGCCTCTTACCACTGTGTCACACGTGCTCTAAACTGAATAAATAAATTGTCGGGATTCTCATCATACTTGAATTCCGTGATATACTAGTCCGCTCGTAAAAAATTAATGACAGATTTCCCTACATGAACTCCATCTACATAAAATCTCGAGCAGTTATCAGCAGCATCATCATCATCATTTTTCCTCTTTTCTCAATAATTTGCAGCGTCCATGCTTTTGAATAACTTTACACGGCACACCCCACATGTTGTATATTGTGGCGTCGTAGGGCGAAATTTATTTTCAAAGGACTGCACGTAGCCCGGATTACCGGACACTTACCACCCACGCGTGTTGGACCCAGGGAACACAGTGCATGGAAAGCCGCTGTTCGCGGTCTTTTCTCTACAAGAACAAGCCATCTTTGACCTATGATGACGAATATGGTACTAGAGTGTGTTAGGAGCACTTTTGAAAGTATTCATTATTCAAGTATTCATTCAAGTGTATGCATCCATGCGCATCATCTATCGTGCACTACACACGTGAGCACGTTTTGTGAACTGGATCATATTTTTCCACGACTACCGTTATCCTCTGATTTTTGTCCCATACCTTGCGATAGAGCTTACGTCAAGCTCTTAAACTTGAAATACGTGGCACACATGTGGTTCGGTCTCCAAAGAACAAGAAACCGGGATGGGGAAGATTTCGACTGGCCCTTGCCTTTAAATGTCGATCGTATTATCCGACTATTGCTCAGCACCAACAAGTTGTCCATCGTCTTGCTCCACCGCCGCACCGCATGTCAAGTGCATGGTGGTGATCATCGTCTATCCTACCCGAAGTAGCGTCACACAGCAAATTGGCTGGGATCACTCGATTGAGAGAGATCCGTGAATTGGTCCACTTCCAAGCTAAAGGACTACTTTAACTGTGGGTTCGATGCAGTGTCCGTCATTGTTTTCATTTCTAAGTTGTAAGGGTTCGATTAGGATCGTTCCTAAAAAATAAAACATGGCATTTTCCCGAAGCTGTGCTTCTCTAGGAAATAGGATTCAGATGATACGTGGGCCTAGCCAACTCCCCCTCAGAAGCAGTTAAGTTTTGAGGAAGTGGGTGTTTGATGCGTTGTTAGGAATGAGTTCAAAAAACGCAAAACGAAGCGGACAACCTCTGCACAATTCATCGTCTGAGAAGATTAGAGCGACGTTGGGTCCATGGTTACCAACTCTGGATGACAAAGTATGGCTTTAACCGCGGTGCTTTCCATGTGGATGACAAAGTACGGCTTCAACCGCGGTGCTTTCCATGCTGTTTTCGTTTGACGAATGCTAGTTTCAGAGTGCCTCCTTGGCCCGAATACGTCCCTCTTTTACACATGTACATAGCTTTCTTGACAATGACTCTCATCTCCACGTTTTCAGGCCGTAAATTCCAAGGCAGCGAATTCTATTCTTATTTTCACAAAATTTAAACAGTGACGTAACCACCTGTTCACCTATCTCCACAGATTTTAGACCTTGGTATAATTGCCTGAAAGCAGTAATCTAGGACCTCCTGCCTCGTTAAATTTCCTAATCGTAACATTCCTTTGGAAGCGTTTTCCTCGTGTTTGCTCACTATTCATTTGAGTGAAGAAGCAGATAAGATAGATACGTGAACGAGGTGTCGAAAGAGCATTGAGTTTACCCAGAAGAGATCTCAAATTTTTGTCCTGTGACAATGTTAAAATCCAAGCTCGTTAGTGTAAATGCTAACCCAAATGCGCCACAATAACTGTTCTAATTCAATTATTGTGGCTCATTTGGGCAAACGGCCGTTCTTAGTGCACTTCAATAAAGATCCATAAACTTGATGAGGGTTGATCACTTATCGTGAAAAGAAGCTTCGTGTAATTGTGAGGTGATACGGTGAAGCTTTTAATGTAGGATAGTTTTGGCTTTTGTTGAGCATTTATAATATGTAGGTTACATTAAGTGTAAATCGTAGCCTTAAGAACAGCAGTTCGATCCTCTGGATGGGGGCGACCTCTCGATCGGCTCTACCGTCTCCGAGCGGCGTCGAACCTCCTCAGGCACTTTCACCGGCTTGCCCGACAGCAATTCTGAGGTACAGGGCAGGCCCTGGTCTTTCTTCTCAGACAACAAGCTGGCCCCTGCTCATAGTTTGAGTGAAGCTCACCCATTACCGGGCAAGCCGCGGAAAGAGACCGATCAGGCCGCACACCTTATACCGGGAGGGCCGCGTTGTGTGCTTCGGGCGACCCTGTGAAAGTGCCTGATCATCGATGAGCATTAGCGCACCTCCACCCACGAGTGGATCCTCTTTTCAGCACATTCCCTTTAGACCAGGGCCCACACCAAGATGTGGCTGATGCCAGCTACCGCACGACGTCTGCCGCATTAGCGACAGACAGACAGACGGACAGATAGACACAGACACAGGCATACATGCATACACATAACTACATATATATGTATATATATACACCAAGACACCAAACCAACGTCTCATTGGAGACATAATTGTTCCCGACTTCTTAGCCGTGCCGCTTCATCCTCGTCCTGGCAGTTTTCATTTTCTCAATCAATCCTTTGGCATGGTCGTTGGTAACATTTTGCTCTTCTATGTATGGTCTGCTCTAATTCTTATGCGTAATCTGTAAAATTTTTTCGAACGCCCAGTGCCTGCGGTGCGTGCGCGGCGCGTTCCACTTGTAACAGCGGTTTGACGAGGACGCCGTTCTTGAGGACTGCTGTTTTCTTTATTGTTTGAAATATTATTAAAATGAAGAAACCTAGTGGCTGACCGATATTTGTTGGACGACGGACCGCTGTTACAAGCGGACCAATTGCGAATATGGACAATAACTCAGAGAGGGCCGGTGCTGTGACTTAGCGTTTGGAAGGAGACAGTACGGAAACGTCAAAATGGAAGGAATCACCCCACATACATACAAAAAACAGAAAAAGATCGACTCAGCCGATGAGCTTGCCGATACCACTGCTGTCGCAATTGCAGACAAAGTCCTCCCAGCAGCCCTCGCTGAACATGTCAAAATGATGTGCTACGTTTTCCTCTCTTTTATGTGGTGTGTTGCCTAGCAATCTCGTTCTTTTAGAAATTATGGATAACTCAACGGAATGAAATGACTGCAGTTGTCGTTCTCTTCGCACTCCTCGTGCATTCGCCTTTCTCACAACCTTCTACAGGTGCATCTTGCTTATTTCGACTCCACGTTGACAATATAGCAGGAGTGTTGACAACATATTTCACCACTGCTGCTAGAACCCAAATCATTAAAACAGCGTCTTTTCCTGCCTTCTTGGCGAATGGAGCATTTGACGTTTTATGAGAAATCAGGCAGTCATTTCTTATTATGACACAATTCATTCACAGTTATTGTGGGGTTGCGCTACATGGTGGAAGTTTTTTTTTTGAAATTCTGTAAAATTATCAGAGGTATTATTTCTACCCAAACTTGCAATGATTAGACAAATTCGTGATCAGCACAGTAATTACGCAGGAAATATGCAGAATGTCCGCAGTAGAACTTCATTCTTTACTACACCTCGGTATCACAACTGAAGGATTCTCATTGATCTGCACTTGCAAAAATCGCAGCAGAACTCAAGAGCGTGAATGTGAGCTATAGTTCTCCTAGATAGCTGCTCTGGCCCCTCTGCAGTGCTGCAGAAGCAATTAAAAGGCACTCCTTCCATCAAAGTGTCTCATATTCAATTTCATCTCGATTCGTCTTTATGAGAGGGCGCAATCAAAAAAATCTTGTCAGCCGAAAAATATAAACTTTAAAGCAATGACCTTTGCCACCTCGTGCAGCTTAGGGAGGATTTTCCTGGAGAGCTAAATTTTATTCCAATTTTATTTTACTGGTTGATTGTCTCAATATTGTTTAGGCAGCACTATTCAAGCTGAAAAGATGGCAAGGAATAAGCGAGCTGCATCAAATTGCAGGGGGTATTCTTACGGTCGAAAGCCACCGTGCTACAGAAGCCCAGACAAGTGGCTCAATCAGCTGATCAGAAATAGAAAAGACGCAATCTCATTCTGTGCGAGAAACTACAAAGAAAGTTTTATTAGAGAAATTTTAAAGGAAATCTATCCAGAAAATCAGAAAAAGCTACTCAATGAAGAAATTGAAGGGTTCTACGTCGGTCCATGCCCATGCAGTTGTCCTTCTTTGTGCGAAGGATCTGCATTCACTCCCCATGCATGCCACGATTACCTACCATTTCACATGACTTATCTCTTTCCGAAAGCCACTACGGAAACAAATACTACACCAAGCATCGCTGTTCGCTCTACAAGCATCAGCAAAAAATATTCACTCTATGTAGACACTATGGAAGCAACGATGCAACAAAGCACTGCAGATTCCATGGCTAGGGAGAGTCCCACACAGCGGTATCCTCAAACAACAAATTCAGACAAAATCAAAGGAAGTAGCGGTTCAAATCACCCTAGTAGCGCAACTGCTTTTGCGTCGTCGCAGCAGGGAGGTGAACTTACCAGCTCTCCAGTCGTAGAGTTTTCATCAGAAATTGTAAACGGATACACCGAGTTCACATCACCCGAAGTGGAAAACACTTCGGCAGCACCATCAATTAGTTCGGATCAAGAAACATCCACAACTTCCAAAGAATCTGATAGAAGTTTCACCACGGCTGCATTTAAAGAAACTGTTCCTTCCACTGACAGCATGTACACTTCGGTGAAGGGAAAGGAATGGGAGTCAACGATATTTCACTTGACCGAAGAAACCACACCGACTGAGAGACCTGTCCTCGGACGGTCAACTGAGCCATCCCTGGTCTCAACAAGGTGGATGGAGAGTTTTGCAGCCACACTATCTACAGATGGACACACTACTCAAGAGGAAACACTAACTACCCCTGAATCCAGTTCTAAATCGTCCAATACCGCAGCTGCTAGCAGTATGCAGCCGAGTGCAGTAACCTCACGAAACGTTGTGGGGACCAGTAAGACAAGCTCTGCAAGCGTGAAGTTCTACAAATCTACAAGTGAGGGAGCAAAGACTCAAACTTCCTCCTCCACTTTGTTGGATATATCTCATAGTCCTCAAAATGCACAGGAAAGTACGAAAACACCATTTCTAGGTGAAAATAACAGAACAACAACTCTGACAACAATGGTGGCAACAACAATTCCAGCAACACCACCATTTGTAACAACAGTGACAACAGCAGCGACAACAACTGCACTAACGGCAACAGCTGAAACAACAACTACAGCAGTATCACCAGCAGGAACATCGACAGCGCCAGCAGCAGCAACGACGACAGCAACAACGGCAGCGACAACAACAACAACAAAAAGAGCAACGGTAGCGACAACTGCGGCGGCAACAACAACAGCAACGGCAGCGACAACGGCAGCAGCAACAGCAACGGCAACGACGGCAACAACAGAAACAACAGCAACGGCAACGGCAGCAACAACGGCAGCAATAACAACAACAACAACAGTAGCGGCAACAACAACAGCAACGGCAACATCTGCTGCTGCAACGAGAAGAACAACAACTGCAACGGCAGCGACAACGGCAGCGACAGCGGTAACAACAACAACAGCAACGGCAACGACAACGTCAACGGCAGCGGCAATAGCAACAGAAACAACAACAACGGCAACAATAACAACAGCAGCAACGGCAACGACAACGCCTGCTGCTGCAAGAACAACAAGAACGACAACAGCAACGGCGGCGACAATGGCAGCGACGGTAACAGCAACAGCAACGACAACGCCAACGGCAGCGGCAATAACAACAGAAACAACAACAACGGTAACAACAACAACAACAGCAACGGTAACGACAACGCCTGTTGCTGCAACAACAACAAGAACAACAAGAGCAACGGCAGCGACAACGGCAGCGACAGCGGTAACAACAACACCAGCAACGGCAACAACGACAACAACAACAACACCAACAGTAACAGCAGCGACAACGTCCGCTGCAACAACAACAGTAACGGCAACGACTTCGGCAGCGGCAACGACAACAACACTAATAACAACGGCAGCAGCAACAACAGTGCTGGCAACAACAACGTCAACGACACCATCAGCAGCAACAACGGCAACAGTGACAAAATCAAGAACAACAACTCTATCATCAACAACGACAGCAGCAGCAACAAGATCAACCCCAGTTTTGGAAAAAATTACTTCAACACCACATTCATCACCACAGAAAAGTAAAGAAATCTGGACAAGTAGCGCTTTTCTCACAACTTCTAGTATGTTTCAAGATCCCAGCGACGGAGCCACGATCAGTGCTTCAACTCTACCTAATGTTTCTCGCACTACGCTAAAGACTGAACATAGCTCTGCGCCTCAAGACGATGTGACCAGCCCTATAGATCCTCCTCTCACACCAGCAACAGCCGAAGTGGGGTTTGAAGCAATTACTCCTGGAAATTCCGGAACTTCTGAAGGTGGCAATTCCCAGTTAATAGTTCAAGCACAATCGACGCCAAATTCTTTACTGTATTCATATATAAAATTCACCTCTTCGGCAACAATTCCTGAAGTAACCACAACTGCAAATACAAGCCGAAAATGGACCAGTACATATCATAATTATCAAGCTAGCACCGAAACGATCGTTCCTACAGGGCGAAACACACCTTTATCTATTGAAAATTCCGAAGCAACAATGTCGAGGGAACAAATGACATCTACAAACTCTTCTTTATCTACAATACCTCTCCCGACGAAATTGGTCACTACTACCACCACGAAATTCAATGGAACCTCTGATATTGAGGCGAAAAGACCCACTACTGAAATGAGTGGCTACGACACTGTGGATACGTTCTCGTCACGACAATGGCCGACTTCAACTACAATAGGGGAACAGCCCTGGTTTGCACCGAATTCGACTGAGAAGTACTCATCCACACTGATACCAAGTAAAGGCTACAGCTGGAGATCAGACCCGACTTCATCTTCTCATTGGCACAGATCAATTTCGTCATCACTGACTACATTAGACCCTTTATTCAGTACATCTCAGTTAATTCCTGGGAAAATGAGTTCTTCAAAGCAAGGCTCAACATCCACAGCAATGACGTTGTCTTCTGAACAGCAAATTTATTCCACAAAAGAGAAGGAAATGTATCCAGGATTAGATAGCTCTCTAATGACGCAAGAAATTTATATTTCTACGCCAGCCCAGTCACGCAATGAGCAAACAAGTGTTGGAACGATTTCCCGTGCAAACGGTGGCAGAAGAAATACAACAGTGACGCAGTCGATCACCGATCACATAGATATGATCACGAGTAGGTCCCACACAGTCTTATGCTCTTCCCATGTAGAATCAACCATAGCATTGTGGAACTATTAACTTTAAGCATGTCACCTAAAGGACTAAAGTTTACCTTTCTGACATTCAGGCCTTCCTGAGAAATGCAGAAGGCCATGTCCTTCTAGCTATGAAGAAGGGCCTGATTATTGCTACCGCATATTGACTGCAAAGGAATCGTCAACATATAAACGGGTAGGCTTTAAATCTTCTGCTTTTTTACCCCAACAATTAGTGTGTCATTCTTACCAGAGGACAGGTACAAAAGTTCCAAGATAGCCCACAGAAATCCTGCTCTCGCATATTTCGCTGTAATCTCAGATATACCACCATAATGACAATGGTGAACGGAATTATAATAGTTATCAAAGTTGTCAAATCCAAGCAAGAAGATGATAGTGGTTGGTCACGGTTTGGCCCGTTAGGAGAGGATGACGAAGCTGCGCGGGTGAAAGTGGGAGGAGGTGTTGATCAAAACAAGTTCCCGAAAATAGTGTTGTGCTCTTGGTGGAACACAAGCAGAATCCTTCGCTAAGACATGGTCTACAGGGGTCACTGCTACGGTTGGAATGAGACTGACTTATATCAAAATGACAAATCTTGTACGAAAGAGGTGAGCGTAGTCTGCGTTGCTACATAACTTGATCGCGTTTATAAAGTCATTACTGTAAATGGGCCTTGTACGACAAACCGAGTACTTTTCCGCCACGACAGTCGAACTCCGCATATCGAATACGTCCCCGTAATAAATAGGACTTGAAATCTCATTCAATTCTTCCCAACGCTGGACTGGATCGTCTGGCAGGTAAGTTGGATGAAGATGCAGGATAGTGCGAGTATGGTAGAGGGGTAATCAACTGGTTCTGTTCTGAGAATAGACATTGCTTAACAAAGGCCTAATGAAAACGCACCAACCTAGTACAACTCCTTTAGCTGGCTTTGGGTTGAAAATAACCTATCGTGAGCTTCTTTAGATGAACCACAATATTTGAAATGATTAAGTGATTATTGGGGAGTGGTGAGAGGGTGCAAGAGCTTTAATATTGACATGTGTTGGGCACTCGCACTCTTTGTCATGATACTCTCACTAAAACTCTGCAGGCCCTAAAAAATTGCCAAGATGAAAGCGACTCTGACCTTGCTGATGAGATCGACCTACGAAACCCAGAAGTGATCCAACTCGTACGTTTGGCCAGGTGGGTGCTCTTTCACTTAAAAATATTAACATATAGGCATATCAATGTAAGAAACTCGGTAATAGGGGTTTTTGGTCGAATGAACAGTCGTGAGCACGATCTGACTGATTAAGACAAACGCGATTCTCATGATCAACTGTCTTTTCATAAAAGGCTCCTTCGTAGGTAAACAAGTGGGAAGAATATTGGGAGGGGGCTATTGATTTGATGGGTCTTTCCCTCGAGGGGGCCATTTGGCACGATGCGTGTTAGAATCGTAGAGGACCCAACCCTCATCTCCATTAAGATCTTCCAGAAACTCCTTTGGTGAGAGCAGAGAAGGAAAAACTGATTAAGGCTCAAAGGGCTCCTGTGGAACTGACATCTCGATTAAAGTTAAGGAAGACAACACGGCTATAGATACCTATCACGGAAAACTTCCGACAGTACCCAACACCAATACCAAATGGTAGATCATTGGTACCGGTCAATAATAGGAAGTTCTGGAACTTTCAAAAGAATCGGCTCAAGAGTCATACCACACTAATTGTTGGAATATAGTGATACATGATCTGCTGGAGTGTAGTGATACATGAGTACGGTTTTAACATTCTTTTTCTCACGTTACATGAACTTGAACTAAAATCCACTTTGACGTCATTGGGGTGGCTAAAAAATTGAGTAGCTAATGAGATGGTGCAAAACTTTTGTGTTTTTCATATGGTATTGGTCATGTTGAGCAAAAGCCGCTCTTCTTCACCATAGGTCTAATGGTTGTCCTCTACACTGAGAAGGCAGGAATTATTTATGGATTCATTTTCATTCTTTTGTTTTTCGTGCAATTTTCAAATAAGACCACAAGCAAATTGATTGGAAATACCATCCTTCAGAGCATGATGATCTCCAACTTATAGAGCGTTATGATCTCCGCTGTTGAGCTCTGGCTTAATGGCTTTCGACCCAGGAAGCACAGACGAGCACTTTTTGATGCATTTCCAATGTTTTTTTTTTCAGTAATTCTTGGTGGACGACTCAATCTACGCAGCTGTTTCGAAGCTCTACCGTAAACATTAGCCACAGGTGTTATTTGGTTCAAAAACCGGAGATTCTTCAATTAAAAAACGCTCAAGACACATAAAAGCCAATTTTGCCAAGATCGGCCAAAATTTGCTTCCAGGGCCTACGTTACAGTACGATAACATTACTGGCAAACGTTTCACCACCCCTCACATTATGGAGGGATTTCGCAACATGGGTGCCACCTTCTTCAGCTTCAGAGGCTCTTGCTATCCAAAAATAAAAGTTGCCAAAGACTGACTGAAACGTGGCAGCCACCGATTCGCAGCTTTTCGTGTTCTGAAGGTGGGGCACCAAGAGTGCGCTCATAATAAATAGTGGTCTCTACTGATCATACATAATTATGCCGTTTGTCAAGGTTGTAGTTCAGTAAGGTTGTGAAAAAAATAAGGCCGACGAAGTTGAAGAGAAACGACAAAACTTTCGCAACAACTTACTGAAATAATTGCCTCGATACTAGATTTCTCTCCAAGCAAAATAGGAAACCCCACAGACTCGGGACAATTTTGTTCACAGTTGAACAGGAGAACCACCAGAAAATGCATAGGACATTCAGGAGAGAGTGATTGTTGGTGTACATTAGGTTGTTCACAATCAAGCAGGTTTGATATAGGTTGAAAATGCGCTTTAATACATTCTACAAACAATCCCTACAGTTTAAGTGGACTATACGATTTTGTCTTTCATTCCGTAGACAATTTTCAGTCAACTGTTCTCTCCAGTCGCAACTTTGTTCTACGTCAACGAGCACGACTCCAAAACTATTGCGGAAACCCAGACCATCCGTGTCATTTCAATGAAAAGGACAACCAGATTCTTTTTGTATGTGAATACTACTGCGAGGGTGAACGAACATTTCACTGACGTGCATGGTGTTTGCAAGAGAACAAGTGAGTGAAAAACCCTTACGTCCACCTGTTATGGTGAGATGTAGCGTTCTATCTCATCCTCATTCATTGGCACAGTGATGAAGAAAGGCTAGCAGTGTTTTCTCAATGTTTGTACTTTTTATGCTCGACTATTCCTTCAACTTGTGCACAGTAGAAACAGCAGTAGTACCATGAAAAGTGATGCGAACGAACACAACTTTGTCGACACGAATGAATTCACACAATCCCTCTATTTGACAAACAGGCAGATGTGCCTAAGCTTGTTGTATGTGCATCAGTTGCACGCCTCTACACGTCTCGAAGGCCGCAAGTATCCTGAGAAATGCCTCTAGATTCATTTTTTTCGTCTACCAGTAAATATTTGATACTACTATTCTATCCAAATTATATTTTCAATAACATCGTTCGCGCCTTCCAGAGTATTGCGCTAGCATGCAGTGCAGCCTCGACGATTTTGTGTTTTATGGTATGAATGCGGCACTGGTTCTGCCGGAGATTGACCCAAAAATGGACATTGGACAGAAACTAAAGTAAGGTTTTTCACATCTGTTTTCCTTTGATGAATAGATCTACACTTTTTATATAGCAAGATTTGTAAGCATTATTAATCGGCAGCGGTAATGGTGGTGCAGCGGTGAAATTAGCTTGAAAAGTCGTGAATGAAACTGAAAAGCTCTGAAATGGATGGGGCTAGTTTTTTGATTCAGTTTTATCTCTGTCCTACTTTGTACAGATCTGACAGGCTCTCTCATTTTGTTTTGATTTTTTATTTTAGGCTTCATTTATAACTTTTTTCATCTGTAAGTCAACCATAGTGGAGTTGAAATCTCCTTATTTTTCGGAATATTGCTTGGGATTTTCAAGTAACCAGTGGGTCACGTAACATCATGGGCACAAATATTCTCAACGTTTTATCTCTGAAAAATTACCCACAGTTATTGCAGCGTTCCTTGTGCAAAGTCGAACAATACCAAGATGATCGAGGTGACATGTAATGAAAGAGGGAGGTTACAGCCACATCCGACGACAATCAACTGCACTCTTGATGGTTAGAATTT
Source organism: Ancylostoma ceylanicum (assembly GCA_000688135.1). Classification (NCBI taxonomy): domain Eukaryota; kingdom Metazoa; phylum Nematoda; class Chromadorea; order Rhabditida; family Ancylostomatidae; genus Ancylostoma; species Ancylostoma ceylanicum. The sequence continues at coordinate 302,995 of JARK01001415.1, forward strand.
CACTGATGAAAATCAATGAAGTAGAAAAGTCTAGAGTGTAGGAAAAGTAAGGAAGAAGAGTAAAAGCAGAGAAAAGGCACAACTCGTATTCCCTCTCTATATTCTCTACGTACTTTGCAATTCCTCTGAGGCATAACTTTTCTATCTTTCTACCATAAGCGTCACCATTGCGATACCGCATAGGTTCCAACGATACCAAACCTGACGAACTGGAAACGGAGTGGAATCGCAAAGTGCTCAACTCATGCGACGGATGTCATCGCCTAGGAACATCCAGCTGCAACCCAGTGCACGGAGGTTTTGAATGCAGGTGCAAACCTAACTGGAGCGTAAGTGTTGCATTTCGATATAAAATTTGTAAGTCCTTGAATGTTTGCTATTCTAAGGAGTTTCCTATTGATTAACCTGAAGAAGACATAGAAACGTTTATCTTCAAATCGAAATGTCAGCTCTACAAAAACAGTTTTACAGGGCTACATTTGCTGGAAGTCTCCCGACCAATGCGAGCTAAATCGGGTGGATTGTGGCAACAACGGCGCATGCATCTCTGAGGTTGACCAGGTGATCTTGTACAACAACTTTCTGGGCGGTATTTGTTCAAGGTGTAACAGTGAATAAGAGTAACGCAAATGAGCCTTGAAATAATAAAATTACTGTCGAATTTCGGTTCACCTTGTAGATCCTTCAGCTAGTGCGATCATCATTTGCTCTGCAATATTTCGACTTGAAAGGAGTAGAGGAAAGATAAGGAGCACGATTTTAGAAGCGATTTCAGTGATGCAATTCAGGCTTATTGTTCCTGTGACGAAGGATATGGTGGAGACCGTTGCGAAGTTTTGAAATCAAGCTTGTCTCTGAATTCTCAGAATAAGGTAGATCAGTTGTAGAATCTCTCACTTTGATTAGAATCCTTCACATAGGTGTTTCGGAACCTTTACGTAGGTGATTTCAAAGAGCTACGAAGACGCATAAAACCGATTTGATAGGGGTACTCCCTTGATCCTTAAATCCAGGGATGAGAGTTTGCTGAATTCTGTGTACAATGCGATGCTATGACTTTCTCCGGATGCTAGTGAGAGAAGAGATGGCTGAGCAAGTCTGGACCACGATAACGATTTTAGCCACTGAAGATTCAATTGGCATTCACTCTCGTCAGCATTCAATAACGTGTGTCATATGAGAGCCCATTTTACGGCAGGGATTCCGGGCCCAAAAACCCAATACATACTAAATAGGCAACTGAGGACAGTTCAAGTCTTCACCTGATTCCTATGACTGAGTTGTACCTACCCTAACCATTACCACACAATGACTATTTATATTTGTTCAAAATTTCATTTTAGCTCAATAAGAAGCAATTTATACTAGGCTGCATGCGCCAGATTCGCGCATCCATTTGCGAAGGATTTTCCATGAAGACCGATCAATGTGTCATGTGCATCCTTAGTGAAAAAAAACGTGCGGCGACCGCGACGCCGCAAAAGCGCGCGTCTGAGGCAATGCGATTCGCCTTATACTACGTCGTATAGAAGCACGTGTCTAGTATAAATTGCTTTTGAAAAAATAAATCACAACCGTGCTGTGAAAACCATGGTGAGGATAGAGTTGCTCTAACTGGAGCTCGTGAGTAGCTTTATTTCTTCTTGATTATTATAGTCAGTTATATTAGTATAGTATTAGTATAGTTTTATTTTTTTTGACCATTACAGAGCTCTATTGTCTCTGCTGCCACCGGAAGCGCTTTGATAATGACTGCAAATGAGATTATACTCATGATTCTTAAGGGAATTCTTCTGCTATATCGTCCAAAATCAGGGGAGGTCTGTTCATAGGCTTCACCTCAAACGTGTATATGTGCATTTCTCTTTCATGTCCTTCATGAAAGATGTTTTTGAGGACACACAGATCTTCTACCAGAACATGCGTTCTCTCACATTGTCGGCTGCGGGTTTCCTTGTTCTCTTCTTTCACCATCCAGCTTTATTCGTAATCTCTTCCTTTGACTGCAGCGTGTGGTTCTACATGATCACCACCGGCTACTCTCTGGGTGGGTTGCAGAACGATTTTGCGTAAATAATAAATGCGTACGAATCGGAGTGTTAGTCAAGAGTTTCATTGTGTCTTCAGCAATCGGATTTTTCTCCCTCGAGGCATTGAATATGTACGAGGTCTCACACACGGAGCAAAGAAACACATGGTGTGACACAATGGAGGAAACCGACTTTGAACAGCCAAAGTTGGCTGTAAGTAATGTGTTGAGAGGATCAGTGGGATTATTTCTTCATCCATTTTTAAGCTTCGCACCCTGCTAACTATTTTTGCCCTTGGAAGTGGAGTCGCTGCAGTAACCACAGCTCATTTCGGCCGCGTAAGTTTTTGATGGCGTGAGAGTGGTTGACTGTGTCTCGTTATTCTTCGATAATACAGGTAGCAACCTCATGGACTTGCCTTGGCAATTTTGCCGAGGAAACTACGGACCTTTGGTTGCCACTTGTGCTTATCAACGCGTGTGTAGCGCTCGCAGCCACTTCTTTTTCGTATTATGGATGGTTCATATTGCGGAATGTTCCTCAGTATAGGCAGAAGATGAATATCTATTTGGCGGGGAGAACTCTCTATGAAAAGTGCTGCATTGATAAGGTAGGTCTCGCTGCTTTTTTCTTGAGATGGCACGTGTTTCATCTAAGAAGGAATAGAAGTCGGAGCATTTCCAGTGCTACCGTAACGTGGCGTTCACTGCTTTCGGTCCTTGGCTACTTTTCGCAACGTGGCTGACATTGGCCATGTCATCAGATTGGGTAGCGGACTCCGTCTTAAACAAGTAAACTTACTACTTGAATTAGATGTGAAGAGTTCATCCATCAATGCAGGTTTCAATATTTTCGTTTTGAGTCATTGCCTACTTGAGGAACAACGAATTCCAAAAAAAAATAACACGAAAGTCACTGTTTTGCATTGGGTTGGATCTAAACGACAGCGCCTTTCAGTAGTCCTTACATCACAGATTGGATGCTCAGCATTTTTCATGCAACAATGATTGACTGGCACTATACTCTTATCCACCTTTATACCCGTTATAACCAGGACACAGCGCGAGGTGGTCACCAGCGGTTGGAGACTATTAAGTCCAGTTAGACTCAGGATTGGGCTTCTAAGTACGTACATTCTAAGGTTCCTTCAGGAATAGAAAAGAGCTCTAGGAAAGTGACGTAAATGTCCGTTAATGAGCTCTAGGAAAGTGACGTAAATGTCCATTAATGAAGACGAGTGATGATATTTCAGCAAGAAAAGCCACTTCTCGAATATTTAGTCTAATTCATCTCAAATTCAAGATGAAATCGTCAAAAAACTAATCACAGTACGGAATTGTTGGAACGCGTTAGAACTCGCTGAAACCTGTTATGGGACCTGTCAAATACAGGAAATTGTCATTGGAGCACGTTTTCTCCCTCAGCCCGAGGACATGTGTCCACGTGTGGACAGCTTTTTTCTTTCTTTCTCTTTCTCAGTGAGAACGTCCAACGGAGCGCGGAAGTTGTGCAGGCCCTTGACGAACGTTCCATAGAAGTTGACAAGACCGAGGAAGGCGCGTAGCTGGCTGACGTCCTTTGGATGTGGCATCTTGCAGATTGCTTCGATCTTCTTGGGATCGGGTGATGTCCTTCAGCGTCGATGACAAAACCAAGGAAGTTGATTTCAGTCTGTAGGAAGGCTCATTTCTCCAGACGAACACGGAATCTGTAGTCAGGGATTCTCTGAAATACAGCGTTGAGACGTGTGTTGTGTTCGTCGATGGTTCTGCCAGTGACGATGGTCGTCCAGGTATGCGGCAGTTCCGTCCAGTCCAGCAATGAGGGGTCGATGTACTGCCGGAAGATGCCGGGAGCGGGCTTCACTGCAAAAGGTAGGCGATTGAAACGATAGAGTCCTCGGTGTGTGTTGATCGTCAGCAGCGGCCTTGAGTCTTCATCCATTTCCAACTGTAGATACGCTTCGGCGAAGTCGAGTTGAGAGAAGTAATGTCCTCCATTCATCTTGGAGAAGATGTCGTCAGGCGTTGGAAGTGGGTGCTGGTGTTGCTCGAATGCGTCGTTCGTAGTCTGCGCAGAGTCGGATTGATCCGTTTTTCTTTTGAATGACGACGATAGGTGGGGCCCAATCTGAGTGGTCGATGGGCGAAAGTACATCAGCAGCCACCAGTCGGTCGATCTCCTGTGAGATACGAGAGCAGCATACGGGACGGGTCGGGCTTTCCGGAAGACGGGCTTTGCATTCGGCTTGAGTGTGAGATGTGCCTTCGATTTGACGCAGCGTCCCAGTCCTGGCGCGAACACTATGGTAAACTGCTTCTGTAGCTGCTTCGTTAGTGATGTTCGTAGGGTGTTGAGCGTGGAGACGGATATGTTGCAGATTGCTTCTTCGGTGAGGCGTCGGAAGAGTGGCTCGTTCTTGGCAATCCAATCGAGACCTCACAGTGACGTGGTGTCGACTACATGGCAGTTTCCTCTTCCTTCGTGTCCGTCGATGTTGAAGTTGCATTTGAAGTGACCACGAACATTGATGTCCTTGTTGTTGGCGGACTTCAAAGAGACGAGAGGTGGTAGCAACTTCGGGGACCAATAACGATCCAGTCCATGCGACTCAGCAAGGTGACATCTGCTCCAAAGTTGAGGCGCATCCGAACAGTAATTCCATTGATCTGAACTTGTCGGTAGATGCGACTGACCGATGTGACATGAGCAGTAGTGGAGGCAATGGTGACGATGTTGTTTGCACTTCTGCGCTTGTGCTTTGAGATCGGTTTCTTCTTCGTGAAGTTCTTGCAATATCCCTACTTGTGTCCGACGCGTTTGCAATCGCAGTCCTTGGCCTAGTGCGGTCCTCCACATTGGAAGCAGGGTGAAGGCGGATCCCGTGATTGGTGCTTATTGGCATTTACGGTGTTGAGACACATACCAGACAGTGGTGATGAAGGCTGGTTTCCGAGGAGCTTGGCATCTTGTCTGATGTCCATGAACTGTTGAATTTTGGCACTGAGTTCTATGAGGGTGGTCTGCGGATTGTCCCACGTTTTGCGAAGAGCACGAGCGCGGATGTCGGTGTCTTCTGGATTGGCAAGGCCACAGATCCATACGAGCCACTTCATTTGTTCGGGAGTGACGTCGTTGAATTTGGCCATCTTGTGACGTCGATTGACAAGTCCGGCGTAGTCGCGGATAGTCCTGCCGCTGCACCGTGTCCAAAGGTAGGCGTAATGGCGGGCGAAGACGGACGTGTTGTTCCCAAACAACTCCTTGAGTGTCTTCTCGCTCTCATCCAAGGAGACATCGAATGTCTTATTTGGCAGGATGTGATTGGTGAAGCGAGCGTACGCGGCGGTGTCGAGAGTGGAACCGTCATTTGCGATGATGTCCTCGTAGCGGTTGTACCATACGTCGAACGTGCAGCCGTTGTCCGGATCGTATGTGAACTCAGGAAGGCGTGTCGAAAGCGAATTGGTGACGAATTCGGCAGTCGAGGCAGGAGGAGCAGCTGGAGTGGCACCCATGGCAGAGAACAGGCGTTCCATTCGTTCAATCACGGCGCTGAGAGTCCTCTGTTGTTGCATGGCTTGTGCGTCGAATGCCTTCTGTTGCTGCATGGCTTGTGCGTCGAATGCCTTCTGTTGTTGCATGGCTTGTGCGTCGAAAATAGCACGAAGAGTGTCGGCGTCCACTGTGGTTGTCCCTCGGTTGTTGCTTCGAGTTTCTGACTCAAAAATCCTCTTATATAAATCCTGGTAGTGCAACAAAATTTTCTAGAGCGCAGACCTGGGGGGCAGGCACGTGATCGCATCGTTTCATCATGTGCTCAGCTCATAGAGAGTGCTGGCGGAAGAGGCGAAGCTGACGAGACGGTCGGCCGATGTTTCATCACAAGTGCATGGATGCAGTGGAAGTCGCGGTGGGACCCACCTATCGCTGGTTCCGTTGGTCACAATGTGATGGATACAGTCGCCAATGATGAAAGCGAGAGACTTAGACAATGCTTTCAGGGTTTCGCGGCGGGACCAGCCTCCTGCGCTGACAGTCTCGTGAGTGAGACAGTGTTTACGAGTTTTCAGGCTGCATAACATACGGAGCGGGATTATCACTATGCGGTGCTGGGCGGTCCACGGTAGCTTTGTGTGGCCCACAGATGCCCGATCGCGGCGGTGCTGTGCGGCCCACAGATGCCTGATTGCGGCGGTGTTGTGCGGCCCGCAGATGCCCGATCGCGGCGGTGCTGTGTGGCCCACAGATGCCCGACCGCGGCGGTGCTGTGCGGCCTACAGGTGCCCGATCGCGGCGGTGTGCGTGGCCCACAGCTGCCCGATCGCGGCGGTGTGCGCCGCCCACAGATGCCCGATCGCGGCGGTGTGCGCCGCCCACAGATGCCCGATCGCGGCGGTGCTGTGCGATCCACAGATGCCCGATCTCGGCGGTGCTGTGCGGCCCACAGATGCCCGATCGCGGCGGTGCTGTGCGGCCCACAGATGCTGGATCGTGGCTGTAGGAAGGATGTGGGCTCATCTGTAGGGAAAAGTGAGTCAGCCCTCAGCATTGTGGGAAACACTTGGGTGAAGATGGTGTGCCGGAGATCAATGGCGTGGAAAAGACCAGGCTACGGGTTCGTCGAGGGAGTAAGGGTGTGCTTCAGCTCAACAATGTGGGAAACGTCCAGATACGGTAAAGAAATGCTGTGATAAAAAACGGGAGGACATAACATTACAGGGGAGAGTAAATTTGAATGACGTTATGTGATGAAGAATTTTTGATGAAGGCTACCATCAAGATTGGTAGCCCAACCTTAGCTGGGCTGCCATAATGGCAAATTATACGCATTTCATAATTGGGGTTTTGCATTTGAGCACAGTTAATGATTCTCGTTTGTTTCCTAATTTTCTGAGGACTTCGAAAATGTGAATACTTTGCACATACTTCAAGTGGCTGCCCCACCCCACTTTCTAGCGACCCGTAGGGGCGCTAGTCATCTCAAACACATAGCAATCAAGGTCCTGCAACACCGTCGAAAGTGGTCAAAAAATGTTCAAAAACCAATTTTTCGACCATTTTAAACGTTTTTCAAAGTGAAGACGGATTCACAAAAGCGAAGGATGTCATTTTATGGGCTAATTGTTGGTGTAGTGCACATCTACAGCCAAAATTTCACTGTGATCCGCCTCCTACAAGTTAAGCAACACCTGACTATCACCGGAGCGCGCTAGAGTGGAGAATGGAGGAAGTGGTTGAACGACAATAATCTTCGGTCGCGATTTTGAGAATTTTTTTCCTCCAGAAGTGCCTTTCTAAAATCTGCCTGTGTCCAACATTAGAAGACGGTCAGCGGTTGGCTACGGGCCGGACGCTGGTGCTAGGTCGCCATAACCTGCAGGACGCTACTAAGTCCTGCTGGTCAACGACCACCTCGTGCTGCGCTCTGGTTATGACATAGGCCTTATAACTGGAACTATATCTGATATAAGAGCTCGTAATAAAGTGTCTGATGCATGCACAACGTATCCAATTTCGCGAGTAGGGAGCACTCTCTGGAAGGGACGGTGTTTAGCAGTGAATCCAATGAACCAAAACAAGCGAACAGTTCACGAAACGGCTTCCCAGATGCCTTTCTTTTTGAAGTTTTCGGGGTATTGCTTTTTGGATATTTGCTAAGGCTTAGGGGGGGGGGGGTTCTTCCCTGTCGCTTACCATGGACACAGAGTCGATGGAAGCTGGTTGGAAAAACAAAGCTAAATTTTTTCCGGTTTTTCCGAACTTTGTATAAAAATTGTTACAGCTGGGTATGGAGAAAGAGGAACTAATGATTCAGATCAGGCAAACGTTTGGTCAATATTTGTCCATGAAAGCTATTACCGCACTTTCTATGTAAGCCGGGACCATGACCGAAGCAGGCCATCAATTTTGTCGAAAACTCCATTTTAGTGGAACTTGGGAGTGGAGCAACCCTCAAAATTTTCCTGTGAGTGGCGGAATGCCTATTAGCAACACGAACTTGATAAAAATCCATAGCAGAAATTCACGCCCTATTGTTTGAGAGGCCCGGGAAACCTTTTATGGATTTTTTTAGGCCTGTTTACTATTTTTGCTCTTCTCTCATAGGAACAACTGCGTATCGTTATTACTATAACGAATACTACTATACTGTGAATTTACTGCGTTGGATAATGTGACATTGGAATTCAATGCAAATTTTCTCAAATGTGCAGCATTTCGAGGTTTGAATATAGCGATTCCACTCAGAAACGATTTCTGGAGCATTTAAGGGAAGAAGGAGAACACTTCGGCCTATCACATTATCGAATATGCTCATGACAGCTCATTACAAGTCTGAGATACAGATCTTATATTTTCATCACTTGATCGCCCAAGATTGACGGCGTACTGAAATGTGGCTGCCACTGTACTTCAGGCTACGGTACTGGTGGTCGCCTTCCTCCACACTGTGATACGCACAGCGTCCAGAAGAGTTTACTTAAACACACCTAGTCTTCCACTCTATTTCGGTGCGAAGAGAGGAGGAGGGACTCATCTTTCTGCATATGCTCTCAACAGTCGCGGATGTATTCTTCTACGTCACATTGTCTGGAGGCGTGTTCGCAAACAGCGCTACAGCGTGTCTGCAACTTCTTGAACAAACAGATTTCGCCCCCATGAGACTTTACCATAAGCTAAGATTTTTCCAATATGCCAGTGATGAGAATTTGCCCCACATGAAAGGAGCTACAGACGAAGTGAATTCTCATTTCAGTGTGGTGAAAGTGTTCTCGGTACTGTACACCGCGTGTAATATTCTGCAATCGGCCCTGACATCTCCTGGTGTGAGCGTGTTTCTTTTCATGAAGCCACATTGTAGACAGACTGTGCGCATTAAGTGTACCAATAACATGTTTGTTTTACAGCTATACAGCACTTTCATTTGGTATGCGATGAGGTATTTGCCTCTCAAATTATCACCAGATTACGATCCAGTGACGCTGTGGAAAAAACGGGAAGTACTGGAACGATACAGGCTGAGAACAGTAAAGAACTGGAAGGATAAAACAATGCGAAGATGTCGAGGAGAGACAACCAGCTATCCTTGGACGGCTGCTCATCCCGTATGTTACAGCAATTCTCTACATCTATGTTTATCAAAGAGAAATTTCATATGTACGTACGTTCAAGTATTAAGTTTGTGCCTTTGTATGTTCCAAACCCAAATCTTGGTGGGTTAGCGTTCTAGACCAAATTTCGCATGGTGAACCGTTCCCTTTCCGGCGGAGGTTATACGCTACATTTCATCATCGTATTGCTCATCGACCATATCAACCTCATCGATTTTTGGCTATTTCGCGCAGGGTTTCATGAGGAAATGTCTATCGGAGTTCTCCCATATGCTAAAGACGAATACGACAGCCCATTTGCACGAAGGCGTCCTTTCTCAGTCGGGCTTGGGACCGACCATGGCGGAGTTATGAACATAGAACACAAATACGATACGATAGATAATACGGATTTATCGAACGTTTCGCGTGCGTGCACGTGAGGAAAAAGTCATTGAGGTTATTGATTATGTTGATTACCGATCATTTCCGGTAAATTTGTTATATTAGTATCACTGTACCTCCGTATAAGCAGGAAATGTCGAGAGTAAGAAAAACTCAAGCAAATCCGAGTATGACGCCCATGATATGCAGTATATATTTACGAATGTTTATTAAATAGGCAACCCTATGTCCGATATAAAGCAAAATAAAAAAACAGTGGTACATAACGTGTGGAATTATGACCAAACTCACACTTAACGACAAATACATCCGTACCATTATTAACAGCAGAGTTTTACGATATAACACACATAAGTGTTTAAGCAATTCTAGTGTCTCAGAGAAAAATCAAGCGCTGGTAAAGTCTGGTGAAATTTTCTTTTGTAGAAATCTCACTTTTGAGAGGAATTCTAAGACTGCTCTCACGCTTATCTTGATTGAAAGCTGACCCGATGTATTGCTGGGATCTCCTGTAAAGGAACATGATCCATAATTAACACGTTCGCGACCGTGTGCACGACCGGTCGTGCACTTTGCATTTAGGGTCATATCTTTGTGAAATGTAAACATTTAGCCAATTCCTTTGTAGCAGTGTAGTTGCAGATATTTTAGAGTATTGCACATGCAGTGGACAGAGCAAGCCTTTTCTCTACCTTTTTCATTAGATTTTTCAAAGTAGAACAGCTTGTAGAATAACACACTTTTGAAAAGTTTTAAGAACGACAAATCAGAAGACAAGGGAAATGGAAGGGGCCTCCAGGAAGAACGAAAGGAAGGACAACTCCCATGAAAAATTTTGCTTTTTGTATGGGGAGGAAAAATTGCTACCGCGTGGGAACATGTGCTCGACCGGTCGAGCACGGGTCACATTTACGCAAAAGCACGTGTGTCGCGAACGTGTTAAGAAATGAAAATCGTTAGAGGGGCACATAATTTAGAAAACTATAATATCCGTATATTTCCCAAGGATGTTCGTCGCTGTGGTAATGTGGACAAAAAAGATTATTGGAGTTGTCCAAGCAGATGTAGTGATGAAGTGCCTGAATTTCTGCAAATTTACATTTGAAGGCCTATGTACCACTGCTGATCAGAGAGCGGCTGCGAACAAGCTGGACCAGAGAATATGCAAAAATGAGAGTGGACAAGGACTGTCTCAAGAAAGAAGCTTTTTATGTGGGTTTCAGCTTTATTTAATGTTGACATTCCTTGCAGTCTACTACATATTGAGTAAAAAAAATCAGTCGTTTTAGGATGTCTACTTGTTGAAATTCGGCAATAAAGGTAAACACATGTGCTCAGAGGAAGTCAGCGATCAAATTAGGTAGTGTTTGACTAGACGTTCTCAGTTGAACGCAAAAAAAAAACAAGCAACGAAGGCAAGTATGGTGATCATATTTAAGAAGTTATTTCTTCACTAGGATACCACAATATTTTTCTCGCCGTTATAAGTACAAGTACGAAAGAACCTTTCCTCCGTACACCCAGCACATGTGATGATTACATAAATAGATAAATGAATGAATAAAAAATGATAAATAGTTGCACAAATAAGCGTGCCTTTTGCTGGCCTGGGAGTCTTACAGCACGCACACTGAGGTGGATTCTCCAGACGTTGCCTCGTCAGGCTGCCACTTTTCCCAACTGATCTGCCACTTGAAAAAAAAATGCTTTTGCTCAGAAACACTTCAGTGCTGTTGCACGAATGGAAATTAGCTATGTGAACCGTAAGAGGAAAAATTTCTAGCAAGGGAAGGATACCAGATGACCGTGGCAATTTGAAATGAGATATGCCTCCCAATGTAAAGTTGGGAATGCTGATCTCTAATATGTTCTCCATTAGTGCTCAATGCCAATGCAGGGGAAGTTATGACCTTGTATGTGCAGTGTATATGTACAAGGACTCTCTACAATCATCCACCGAAACCACACGGAAATAGCGTTACTATGCATAATGGATGCAAAATTTGGGATCAGTGGTCCAGATAACCCCGTTGCGAAACTTCACCAAAGATATGCCCGTTTTCGCGTGCTTGCCAAAGATGGAATTTCTCGTAGAGGTCGTACCAAGGAGTATTCACCTACGTGGGCATAAACAAGTTTAGGCACCTCGCAGAAATCTCCCAAATCTTGCAGGGAAGGGTTATTCCTGGAGATGATCACGAAAATAAGTGAAATAGTTGTGAGAACGGGTCCACAAAAGTGAAGGTTGGTGAGAAAAATCGTAGATGCGTAAGTTGAGGCTCGTTGTGCGCCAGGCGTCGACCGGCGGGGTGGGGTGAGGTAATACTATTAATACTGTTACTAATACAGTGCGCGTCAAAACTTTACGCCCACCCTAGAAATTCGCCGTTTCGGACGAGGATCAAAATTTCACGAGAAATGAAGTGCATTATCGTTATCGGCTCGCTTGAAAACCCCCGTAAACTTTTGCGAAGTATTTTCTCAGCAATGTTCTAATCTTTTATTCGTTTTTGAAGGAAAAACAGGGCGGTTCAAAACTTTACGCCCCCCCCCCCTTGGAAAGTTTTCTTCATCGTAATAAAGCTAGGCGATCCCTGTGAATTGACATTTCTTAAGTTCTGCTCTGCTGATTACTAATCCAAATAGTCAATTCCTCATAGCGGTGACAATGTTGTTCATGGCTCTTGAGAAGCTAAATGCAGAGCCGTAGAAAATTGTTCCTTTGAGGCTCTGTAGGTGGTGTGATTGGTGTCTACTGCCATGGATCCCGTCAGCAAATATGCCATCTGAGTTTCCTCATGGTTTCTGAAGTGCAAAAACGGGCGAGCTCGCTCATAGGGGTGACAATGAGAGGCTGCGATTTAGACGTGGATGGTGCTCTGAGTAGTGATCCTGACGGAAAATGAAGTGGTGCACGCCGTGTCAAAGGAATTTTGATGACAAGTGCCTTTGTAGAGTACTGCTATATGTTGATGAGCTCATCTGAATCCCAGCTCTGCAATCCTGAAGTCAGAGGTCTGTCCTGGTTACCGGAATTTCACATCTTTCCACTTCATTGGTCAAATGACAAAGTGAGAAAAACGCCTATATATACCAAACAATCGAAACAATGAATGCTGGACAAAGTCGAGGCAAGTGTGAGCTATATACACAGACAAAGAACGATGTGACTGTTGAAAAAACAAATGGCAATCAAGTCACGTTTAATACCCTTGCAACGATGATGTTCAGACAGCGGATAGCTGGCCTCAGTGGCGACCCCGCTGGTTGTTACGGTTACGAGCGATTCGGATGTAACCCTTCTCTCCCCATCCAGTTCCCCAGCTGTTCTTAACTGGCCAGTAATCTCCAGCTCCTGGATCAGTGCCGTAGCCAACGAGAAGAACACCATGATCGAGCTCTTCGCATGAACACTCTTCATCGTAGTAAACTCCCTTCTTGTACAACTGGAGTGTCCTATGACCTGCATCGATGGCGATAGAGATAGGACCTTGAGTTGCGACAGCGATCTTCAACGCTTTCTCATCCCCTTCTGGTAAATCAACACATCCATTATCCACTGCACCAAAATCCTTCTTCTTGAAGTGACATTTCATGTCCCTGCCTACGTAGGGGTAGCTCTCCTCGGTGTCAATGCCGTGGTTGTCCTTGATGTATTCGAAAGTGAGGTCCATAAGGCCTCCGTTGCATCCGTGATTTCCGTACTTGGTGGAGCAATCGACGAGGTTTTGCTCGGAGAAAGAGACCATTTGTCCAGAAGCACGAGCGTGCTGTCTTTCGAGCGCTCCAGTTGCAGAAAATGCCCGGAAAATGCAGAAAATATCCATCGAATCAATAAAGATTCCTAATATGAAAACAGGAGATGTTACCATCCCAATGAAGAAAACTTATGTTGGTAGTTCTTAGGAGTGTTTACAAACTTACACTTGAAATAGAGAAGGATGCAGCTACTATATCCTCAATGTGTCAGAAATGCTTCGCATAACAACGTGAAGTGTTGTATATTAAAGTAATCTCAGGCCTCAAATTCGTGCTCAGTATGTTTCAAAGATGCTGCCCATTCTTTTTTTCAAATTCAAATATTACATCAGTTTCAAACAGTACATCAGTTCTGGACAACTAAAAAAGATTCACTAAAGTATTTCTATTGTAGCCGCCTAAGATGAACTCATGGTGCAAAATGGATGTCAAATTCGTGTTCAGCACGTGAAATAACCCCCAGGTAGCGCTTTCCACCCTCTTGCTGTCCTAAGAGCCAGGAGAGCTCGTCCACATTTCTTCGCGCCCCGCCCCCATCGGCGGCAGCGCACGCATCGCAGCCGTCCCGTGTCCCCGCCCTGTGATTACTGTAAGGTTACTGTAGGGTCCAAATGGTCACGCAGTCCAGCACGAACCGCACATTCCCTGATTCTTAACGTCAGTTACAAGTCCCTTCTCGCGCCAATCGACGGAACCGGGGACCTCAACATTGAAAGGAGACAACGACTTCGTTCCATTCTTCTGTAGAGAATCTCCGAAGCTGCGATGGTGACGATAACCATTCAGTTTACGGTATTGTGAGAATGGAAGGTCAGCCAGGGTGTTCAATCCCATTTCGAATGTCCTTCGGCCTAGTCGGTGCTCTCGGTTGTGCTCATCAATGTGGATGACATTATTCACGAAAGCCTCCATCCATGTAGTCATTCTCTTCATCTTCCTCATAGGTTTTTCGAAGACTTGTTTGTAATCATCTCATCGCTCAAACGCCTCATCAATCTTCTGTCGAAGGGATTTTGGCTTGTGAGCCCGAATGACGTGTTCATGTCTCCGTCCACTGTTGATGGAGGCGAACAAAGAAGCACAGAGCAGCACCAGCGACAACAGCCGGAATATCGTCACAGGTCCAACAAACATCCAGGAATTTGACCGCTAATGTTGCGGCAGAAAAGAAACCTCCCACTTCTCCCATGAATCCCTACAGTAATGCAAAATTCAGCCAGCAAAATTGTGTTCTGACTTCAATGCTCACCAATGAACACATCATTATGAGTGAAATCCTGGATGTTAGCAAGCACTACAAAAAATGCACCAAGCCCACATGCTGTTCATTTTGTACCTGACGAAATCACTGGACCCCAAGAGCGGTGTGGCGTGTGCCCGGGAACATGGCTTATCTTCTTGCCTTAAAAATCCCTAAACGCTGATATGCTTAGGGAGTGGTCAATTTGGAAACAGTCAGCGAGAATTTAGTGCGGATTTCCTCGGTTGACGTTGTGGAGGAGGAAGACCAGACGGATGATACGGGAATGGTGTCGGCCTTGAAATGTCTTCAAGTGTTTTCTTTCCTGTCTATACTTGTTGCAGTTGCTCGTGGAAATATCGGATAAGCGTATGCGCTCACCCAGGTTCTCAAGAAAATTTCTTCTTGTTCACACTTGCTCAGTGATGGGCTTGTTCAGTCAGCGACTAACAAAATACCATAAGCAGTGATTTTGGATGCTCCCTAGGCTTCTCTACGGTCTTCTTGAACGCTATTACATCAGTCTATATCATTTGTCAGTTTGTTAGCAACACCTTTCCTGAGTAACCGACATTTTTCAAGGGTTGATACGATGATAATACTGAGTGAGAATCTTTTCCTGAACATCCACACATATTCCATAACTTTGACACCACTCAATTCAGAGAAATGCACTAGGCTCCCAGATGCACGGTAGTTTAACTTCAGGAAAGTGAGAACACTGCTTGAAAATATCACGAGATCTCACCTGAAATGGAAGCCAGAGTGAGAATTCATCCAAGAAAATGGTTTTTTTTTTTCGAATTCCGAACGCCTATTTTCAGGGAAGTCGGGAGCACACTTCAAAAGATCTATTCCCTCACTGGTAAGCACATTGTGCTTACTCACACGAAAAAGAAAAAACTGCACAAGTCATTTAAGAGACTCAGACTTAGCCGCTTAATTTGTGAAAAAATTGAGACGCGGACAGGAAGGGTCTGCGCCGCGACCCGTCGTGGGCGCAATATTGAATTTTTCTCAAATGTAAGGAATACAGGAAGATTTGCTCTTTCCAGTAGTTTGGAGCATTTTCATGTTGCTTTCGAAACCAGAAAGAAATTTTTTTCCAAAATCCAGCTATTTTCAAACTTTCAACGCTTTTTCCAGCTTTCATTGGAATCGCTTTTCAGATGCGAGGTTGCCAGCGTGTTCAGCTCGCGATTCTGCGTCGATTGGTACCTGGGTACAGGATGGATCTTCGCAGAGAAGCGAGAAATGCAGACTGGGGAGAATGCTACAACGGGCATTCTCATTTGCCTTTGTCTGCGTTTATTCCATTCCTGCACTTTTGTCAGCGTCTATTCCATTCCTGAGAATGCCCGTTATAGCATTCTCACCAACCGGCATTTCTCGCTTCACAGCGAAGATTCATCCTGCACCCAGGTACCAATCGACGCAGAATCGTGAGCTGAACACGCTGGCGACATCGCATCTGAAAAGGATTCCAATGGAAGCTGAAGAAAAGCGTCCAAACTTTAAAAATTGCCGGAATTTGGAGAAAAATTTTGGCTTGGTTTTAAAAGCAACCAGAGAATGCTGCATGCCGTTAGAAAGAGCAGGCCACAGTCCCTACTTCTACGCGCCTGGATTTTTCCAAAAATTTGGCACACAATTCTGAGAATTTTATGCAACTCATGCAACAAGTCTATGTAACAACATCCACCCCATCAATAGTGAAGGTTCCCGCCAGGCTTGCCCGAAAGTGAATGTTGAAACAGACTCATTCGCAGGGTATTCCACCTATGATCACGAATACCGACATCATTTAGCGTGACACTACCATTTCAATGCCAAAATGGGCAATTTCTTTCGGTTTGCTACGGTATTTCTACCGTATCCCAAAAGACTGGGGTTCCGGATTGAAGTGGGTACGATATGCGCGTTCAGCACCTTGAATAGCCCTACTATGAAGAGCTTCAGTGAAAAAAAAATCGTTGAAAACTTGGGCCACGTTAGCACCAAGCACCTACCAACAGCAGTTTCACAGCTGACAAAGGCGAACTAGCGAGCATCCTTCAAAAAGCTACTACACCTTCAGAACATGGAATTATAATTATGAAGAACGTTATAAGGTAGCATAGAATAGATCATCAAGGAAGAATAGCATCTGAAATAGAAATACAAAAAGCTGATTCGCTGCAGGGATTGAACCTGTGACTGCTTTCTCCAAGAGCGAGACACTTACCGCTACACCACAACTCACACAACCCATCTGGTATCCTTCCCTCGTAAATTATGACCATCGATGAAGCACACTTCCAATGAGGATTTCCCTTACTTCCTGTCCAAGGAGCGGGGTTTTTGTGCAAAGAATATGTATTTAATACATGTACACCTTATGAAATTTAGCATCTTGTTCCTACAATGGGCAACCAGGACGAACGAGAGGAACCCTCAGCAGGACGAAATGGGAGCAACCGTTGCAGGAGATGAAGTTAGTCGAGTTAATGCAACATTTTCGATGTAAAAACCCCTTCCACACCACCCTATGCAGTTTTTTGAACTCATTCACTCACTCCAAAACCACCCACTCCTATCCAGTTGGAAGTCTGTGCCTGTGTGTTTCTCTGATAAAAATTGCGAAGGATTGCGTGACGTGGACCAAATTTCGCACATGTACTCCCTACTAACCTGCCTATGCTAAGTGCACTTTCCTTTAAAAAATTTCGGCTCATCTACTGTGTCGATATTATTGCTCTTTAACAATTTTTGCGCATAATTTGGTGGAAACAAAAAGGCTGGTATTTGTTTAATGGGATCTTACAAAACAGATTGAGCAAGAATATGACAACCCTTTCCGCACCAAAAACACTTTCATTCATAAATTTTATTGATTTTCGATTTTTTGCTTACGCAATGATGTGAAAATGTCTAGCACGGTTTTTGAGTTTGCTGAACACGAATGTCACTACCATTTGCATGAAAGGGTTCGCGATTCACTGATTCTATTGGTTGCTTTCACATATGCTCAGGGATCGGGGTGGACTTGTCTATTGAAATTCCCCAATATGTTGAGCAATGTGCTGCGACATCCATTTTGTGCAAACATATTAAGTTATTGATCCCTTCAATTTTTCCTTTGGACAGAATAGGGAGAACGCATGCTTAGAGTTTGGCACAAGGTTAGCTCGAGCAGAAAAAATTTACAAAGTCCCCTTTGACATAGTGAAAAACCCACGAAGCCCCCACAATATACTGTTTAAAAAAGTTAAAACGGGCTTGCATGAAGAACCTTGGTTTCGTTTACTCAGTACACATTGATATGTCCACACGAGTTGACAAGTGTTGATAAGTGCAATTGGCGTTGGAGCACGTCAACATGCCTGGATGGTGATTTAGTTTTTCAAATTGTCAGCTTAAATTCAAAGAGGTTTCAAAAGTTTTTGTCATGATTCCGATAGAGAAATTCCTCCTGAATCCAATCCTTTGACCAAAACTGGAAATAAATGATTTTGGAAAAAGTTATTTGAAGAAGTAGTGCCAAAGTGGTGCAGAAGACCACGTTATAACTAATTTTTTTGCTGTAACCAAATGAATGCGGTAGTGTAGTTATTCGCTGAAACGAGGTACCTCTCCTGAAGCTATCCGTGTCGATACAATCGGAAATAATTGATTTTGTGGAGAGTTGCCTGATGGAAATTCTTTGGACCGGTGCTGAATCCTAAATTCAGGGAAAATTCAGGGTTCAGAGAATTCAGGAGCATCATCTGATCTCGAAATCAATTAATTCTAATTTCCTCTTGCAGTTGGAGGAAGAGTAGTATTTCTAACCTTACTACAAAGTTTGAGCAGGATCTCTTCAGTATCGTGCTGTGTTCACTGCTAGGTACTTTTTCAGCTTTAACTCCTATGGGAATCAATTAAATTCAATTCTCTTCCGAATTCGGAGAGGAAGTTACCAAATGCAGCTGTACGCTTCTTCCCACTAAGATTCATGCAGAACCTGCCGTTCTACAAGCGCTGGCAGCAGTGCTGTTGGCAGAGCTTTTGCATAATAACCCCACAAACTCTCGTCAAAATCAATCAATTCCAATTTCCTCTCACACTTGGAGGAAGAGTAGTATATGTATTCTTATCACAAAGTTTGAGCAGGATTCGCTCAGTACCAAAAATGCTGTAGGTACTGCTAGGTGTTTTTCTACTGTAAGTTCTGAAACAAATTTAAATTCCATCCTCAATTCAGTCATTATTAATGAAAGAACGGTTCTTCCTTTCATTACTCATATGTACAAAGAAGTGGATGATTATACACGAAAGTCCGAGTCCCAGCTCGAAGCAATGATGTGAAAATGTCTAGCACGGTTCTTGAGTTTGCTGAACACGAATGTCACTACCATTCGCATGAAAGGGTTCGCGATTCACTGATTCTATTGGTTGCTTTCACATATGCTCAGGGATCGGGGTGGACTTGTCTATTGAAATTCCCCAATATGTTGAGCAATGTGCTGCGACATCCATTTTGTGCAAACATATTAAGTTATTGATCCCTTCAATTTTTCCTTTGGACAGAATAGGGAGAACGCATGCTTAGAGTTTGGCACAAGGTTAGCTCGAGCAGAAAAAATTTACAAAGTCCCCTTTGACATAGTGAAAAACCCACGAAGCCCCCACAATATACTGTTTAAAAAAGTTAAAACGGGCTTGCATGAAGAACCTTGGTTTCGTTTACTCAGTACACATTGATATGTCCACACGAGTTGACAAGTGTTGATAAGTGCAATTGGCGTTGGAGCACGTCAACATGCCTGGATGGTGATTTAGTTTTTCAAATTGTCAGCTTAAATTCAAAGAGGTTTCAAAAGTTTTTGTCATGATTCCGATAGAGAAATTCCTCCTGAATCCAATCCTTTGACCAAAACTGGAAATAAATGATTTTGGAAAAAGTTATTTGAAGAAGTAGTGCCAAAGTGGTGCAGAAGACCACGTTATAACTAATTTTTTTGCTGTAACCAAATGAATGCGGTAGTGTAGTTATTCGCTGAAACGAGGTACCTCTCCTGAAGCTATCCGTGTCGATACAATCGGAAATAATTGATTTTGTGGAGAGTTGCCTGATGGAAATTCTTTGGACCGGTGCTGAATCCTAAATTCAGGGAAAATTCAGGGTTCAGAGAATTCAGGAGCATCATCTGATCTCGAAATCAATTAATTCTAATTTCCTCTTGCAGTTGGAGGAAGAGTAGTATTTCTAACCTTACTACAAAGTTTGAGCAGGATCTCTTCAGTATCGTGCTGTGTTCACTGCTAGGTACTTTTTCAGCTTTAACTCCTATGGGAATCAATTAAATTCAATTCTCTTCCGAATTCGGAGAGGAAGTTACCAAATGCAGCTGTACGCTTCTTCCCACTAAGATTCATGCAGAACCTGCCGTTCTACAAGCGCTGGCAGCAGTGCTGTTGGCAGAGCTTTTGCATAATAACCCCACAAACTCTCGTCAAAATCAATCAATTCCAATTTCCTCTCACACTTGGAGGAAGAGTAGTATATGTATTCTTATCACAAAGTTTGAGCAGGATTCGCTCAGTACCAAAAATGCTGTAGGTACTGCTAGGTGTTTTTCTACTGTAAGTTCTGAAACAAATTTAAATTCCATCCTCAATTCAGTCATTATTAATGAAAGAACGGTTCTTCCTTTCATTACTCATATGTACAAAGAAGTGGATGATTATACACGAAAGTCCGAGTCCCAGCTCGAAGCAATGATGTGAAAATGTCTAGCACGGTTCCTGAGTTTGCTGAACACGAATGTCACTACCATTCGCGTGAAAGGGTTCGCGATTCATCGATCCTATTGGTTGCTCTCATACATGCTCAGGGATCGGAGTGGACTTGTCTATTAAAGTCCCCAAAATGTTGAACAATGTGCTGCGACATCCATTTTGTGCAAACATATTGGTTATTGATCCTTCAATTTTTCTTCTGGACAGGATAGGTAAAGCGCATGTCCTCCAGGGTTCTCAAGCACACGTTGGGCGTAAATTTGGCGAGCATCGTCGAGGAGGTTATCATGAGAATAACACTATTCCGTAGCTTGTGTACAACTACGCACAATTATATCGCGATTCAGTTTTCTGGAGTTATTCTTCCGCAACTTCACTTCTTTTCGGCTGGCTCGTTCTCTCTTTCTTACTTCCTTCTTGCGGTGAAAAGACAGCCGTTCTAGTAGTAACTTCTCACTGGTGTTTGCTGATGTACCCCATTTGTTATTAAGACCGGGTAATCATTGCCCGGAACTTTACTGTTCCTCTAATCAGAGTTGCACAAGGTCCACCTTAGATTAAGCTACCGCAAAGGCGATCATTTTTGTAGTGCAATTGACATGCTTTCCTTTTCCTGCGATTGATTGAATATACAAAAAACGCAGATGGAGCGCTTGCAATCGAAATTCCACGAATTGTGGTACAGCTCGGAGTTCTTACGACCACCAGGACTGCCGAAGGCTGTCAATGGGGACGAGTATTACGTAAGTAAGTATGAGACTCTCTGTTACACTACATTGGTTCAAGAATTTATTCTTCAGGAGTCTTTGAAGAACTATTGCAAATTGTTTGTGTGTAATCAACTTCAATCCTGTCCTCTCTCAATAACTGATCATCATGGGAACACGCAACGCTTGAAATTCATGAAATCTCCCATAAACATATTGGATTCAGCGGTGAGCCGTTCCTCCAGATCCTTTTCGATTAAGATCAACTTTTTTACTTATATTAAACTAGATTTTTGAAGATTGTCGAAGACAAGCGACTTTGTCCAAGTAGTGGTGCTTGGAAAGGGAAGGAGGAGTACAGGTCAGTCTATCAGCATAGGTGAAGGTATTCTGAGTGTTTTTGTCAGCAAAGGTGTTTTAGCAAATGTGGTCGTCTACAGTTGAATTATTTTTCTTGAAATTCTTGTGGCTGCCTTTTTCCAGAACTAAATACTCTGTTGGTACACAAAATCAATGCCTATATGCCCCAACCAGTGCCGGTTTGGGCTATCACTAAAACCCGCCTTCCCTCATTTCTCATGACTAATTGCTACGGATGATTTTGATCTTGATTTTAGCTTCTTTGTGCGTTTGATTAGGACACCGTGATTTGAGAGACAATAAGGCACGTAAACATCAGACAATACCCCGTTTTTCTCTGAGTCCCACCATGCATAACGAGCTAAATTGTGCGTTAGGTGAGATCCGAGGGTTATCTATACATGACTATTAATGCGCATATTTATTTGGTTGGTGCAAAAATAATGCGTATTTTTAGGCCTCCAATTACTGACCCTATAACTTTCTTAAATCAAACCTACCAGATGAATATAGTGGTTAGAGTCCAATCCTTGGCAGTAAGGTAAAGTCCTTCTCAAAAAGATAGACGGATTGAGCGACTGCATCATTGCGGCGGAACCAGAATGAGGCGAGCGGAGAGAGCATGCTCCAAGTGAGAGGGTCGAGTAGGTCCCGCCACGATTCTGCGGCCGCGACTATGAAAAACCGCACGCGCAGTCCGTCTATCCTTTCGACAAGGTGCTTTGTAGGTGCTTTCAGATCGGTGTGCAGTTCAAATCTGATCCTATTAGGTGAACGAACGCCCGGAAAGTAATTTGCGGTTTTTTTGTCTGTTTTGTCTTCGAAGAAATGATTTCAGAGGAAGGCCTATTGCGAACTTACATTACATGCGTTCGTCCTGTTTTGGAATGTGGTACTGCAGTTTTTTTTTCGATTTTAGAAAATAAATTTAGTTTAATACAAACTGACAACCGTAGCTAAACTCGAGATGGTTCAAAATGATTCCGCCGGAAAACTGATGACTAGAATGTCAGGCTTTTTGTATGATGACTATAAAGGAAGGGATTCCAATTTCAAACTGCACTCGTTGGCCTATAAGCTAAGGCACTCGCACCGGCCGAGGGCCGGCCGAATTCTAGTGACCGGCCGGGCGGCTCGCCAAATTCGGCCGAGCGGCGGGCGATTTTGAGAAACCGGCTGGGCGGCGCGCCTAAATTTAAATTTCGGCCCAATTACCGGCCGAGCGGCGCGCGAATTCAGGCGTACCGGCTGAGCGGCGCGCTGATAATTCCTGTGATTGAAGGTACTAGTAGTTACGGGAAGGGACCGCTGAAGGTGTGGTGTGTGTGGTTTATTCTTCAGGAGTCTTTGAAGAACTATTGCAAATTGTTTGTGTGTAATCAACTTCTATCCTGTCCTCTCTCAATAACTGATCGTCATGGGAACACTCAACGCTTGAAATTCATGAAATCTCCCACAAACATATTGGATTCAGCGGTGAGCAACTTAAAGGCATAACTTAAAGGCATGGTTTGCACCCATTGGCGTACAGTTACGCCAATGGGTGCAAACCACACAGCGCAACGAGTCTAGTGGTGCATGCTGAGCACCCTGGTGCCGGAAAGTGAGGACTAGCTTTTTCGCTCCGCGACGTCGCGTCGCGAGTGCAAACGCCAACTGCCACATCGCGACCACTGTTTGTGCATACTTCCACTCGGGACCCATCGCATTTGAATAGTTTGCTTGGACACGACGGTCGCGTCGCGCCGAAGTATAAATACTCCTGACTTTTTTCTTGAAAAATGACACGATAAGCCGGATTCGCGTAGCACCTGCTAGCAGTCGCGACGCGATGATTTCGTCAATGTCGGAGCCTGAAGTAGACTGTTGTTTGCTGCTTTGGCCTAAAACTTACGGGACTAGACGACTTATCATGAGAACGCATAAACGTAGACGCTTGCGCCAAATCGAGCTACGTGTGTAACTCTGCGTGTACGCAAATTTGCGAGCTTTGGCAACCGCGCGACTTGGTGTCGCGAAAAAGTGTAAACACTCCTTATGGGATAAAGCAGCGCTGAGAAGACCATCCGCCATCCGATAAACACCCCTCCATTCTCACATGGACGTGTGCTAGCGTGAGCATAGGAATCAAGACTCAAGGACTCATTGTTAACCCTTACATGCTCATAGTGAGCTGGTCACACTCGCACACCTCAAGGTAAACCCCAAACCAGGCACGCTAGGTTTCCACAAGCTCAGCATGTGGCCTAGCATACCGGTAATATGATGAGCTCATAGAAAATGAAGCTATTACTAGAGTGGTAGAGTCCCTGCATAGCAGCACGGATGGCCGAGTGGGTTACGCAGTGGACTACAAGTCAGTGAAGAAAGATGGTGAGGTAGGTTCGGATCCCGGCAAGTAAAACGACGCGGAACCAAAGGCAGAATCGTTTTATTTTCTTGCATGGGTGCTTTTTGTTCTCGTACAGGTACTTTGGCTGGAAGCGAACTCCGAATCCACGTGGACCTAACAGAGCTAACGTGAATTGAAACCTTCGGGCCGAGCGGCGGGCGATCTCAGGCCGAGCGGTACATCCAAAACCGGCCGGGCCGGTTTTCCGGTGGCCGCTCGGCCGGTATTCGCGAGCCGCTCGGCCGGCGCGAGTGCCTGAGAGCGAAGGAAGTTTGAGCATATTCTGTTTCATAAAATGATTCGTTAACGGACTCTGCAAATTTAGACCTGACTTGTTTTGTTCGTCAAGAACTTATCGCACTAGAAGTAACTCCACCACTAGATACTCTGTGATGCGAGACAAATACATATAACTGTGGGTTTCAAGATAAATTGCTCATTAACATCGTGGGTACTCATCTGGATGCTTAGCTGATCCTCAGTCCGACCTTATCTTGCTTCCTTTGCATGAATGGTTTTTCTTTTATCCGCCTCATTAGTTTTTTGCACGTTTTACGGATGTGTTTGCCGCTGCACTGGTGCAGTACCCTTCCGAATGAGTGTTTTACCTCATGTAATAAATATAGTAAGGCAAGGCATACGTGTTCTCATAGGGGCTCTATCTTTCATCGTATATCACTAGGCGATTGAGAGAGGGGTCGATATTTTTCCCGTGCGAAGAACCAATAAAGAACTAATGAGTAAGCTCAAGATGGGTCTCGTCCAGTTCGTGCAGAACTTGTTTGTGTTGTGTTTGTGCAGCATTCCCCCCATTCTTCTCAATCTTTCGATTCTTCCATTTACCCCGAAGAGAAGATGGCCACACAATAATTAACAAAGAGGTGCTGCGAAACCTCATATGTTGTTTCGAAGGGTCCTCTGTGGTTAATGCCATCAGTTGGCGATCGCCTACTCATATCAACGCGATTCCCCCTACTTTCGGAGCAAAACTCATCGCGTCAAACAGTGCCGAACTTGCTTTGTGACATGCACTCAAACTACCCCGGCTGTGACTATGGCGATGATGGAATTAAGAAGTCGACAAAAATGTGGATATTGTGCCGTAATCAATTAATGAATTAGTGAGTGTATTACCTCATGCAGTCCTCTTATATAAATCCTGGTAGTGCAACAAAATTTTCTAGGGCGCAGACGTGTGGGCAGGCACGTGATCCTATCCTTTCATGATGTGCCCGATCATAGACACTGCTGATGGATGAAGCGAAGCTGGCGAGACAGTCGGCCGATATTTCATCATAAATGCATAGATGTGGTAGAAGTCGCGGTGGGACTCATCTTTAGCTGGCTCTGAAGGTCACGATAATGATGGATACAGTCGCCAATGATAAAAGCGAGAGACTTGGACAGAGCTTTCAAGACTTCGCGGTGGGACCAGCGCCTTGCGCTTGTCTCGCGGCCTACGGGTGAGACAGGGTTTACGAGTTTTGAGGCGCATAATGTGCGGAGCAGGATTGTCGCTATGCGGTGCTATGCAGCTCACCCATGCCAAGTCGTGGCGGTGCTGTGCGGCCCACAGACGCTCGATCGCGGCGGTGCTGTTCGGGGCACAGATGATCGATCGCGGCGGTGCTGTTGGGCCCACAGACGCCTGATCGCGGCTGTAGGCGTAGGAAGGATGTGGTTCCACCGATGGAGAAAAGCGAGTCAGCACCCAGCATTATGGGAAACCCTCTGGTGAAGATGGTGCGCCGGAGATCAATAGCGTAAAAAAGACTAGGCTACGGGGTCGTCGATGGAGTACGGTGTGCTTCAGCTCAACAATGTGGGAAACGTCCAGATACGGTAACGAAATGTTGTCACGGAGAAAGGGAGGAACATCAACATTACATCGGAGAGTTAATTTACATCTCTGGTGATTGTACACCGGCGGTTTCTGCATGATTTGCTGGGAAACTGAGTGTAAATTGTGTTTTTCACAATGTTTCGCCGGTTTCCGGGTAAATTCCGGTTAAATCTCGTGTAAACCGTGCACTATCAGAACCACCGGCGGATCTCGCTTAAATTCCCGGTAAATTCCCGTTAAATTAGGTCGACCACCCGTTTTCGTCTAAACTCCGCCTAAATTCCGGCCTAAACTGGGAGGGTACTAGATCATGCAAAAATTGATCCAACTTTTTGCTAGATCTCTCCAAAGCTGTTTGTAATTCTTCGCGAGGCGACAACGTTGCACCGATGACCACAACATGTGCAGCGCTACGAGTTAAGCTGTGTTTATACTTTTCGCGACTCTACCGCCGCGTAGGAGTAAACTGTTGAAGAGCGCCGGGTCCTGCATGGATGCATACACAAGTTGTGGTTGCGCTGTGGTGGTTGGCGGTTATTTTCACAATGCGACGTCGTGAATTCGCTCGTGAATTTGCATCGTTTCCTGTCCATACTTTTTCCTCCAAAACGACGTGATAATCCGAATTCGCGTAGCGTCTGCTAGCATGCGCGACACGGATTCGGCTCAGACCGTTGTTTTTGAAGGAGGAAGAATAAACGCAACGCGACGAAAAACATAAAGTAGAAATATATGCAAGGAATATTAGAGAAATCCCACGTTTTATTCCACTTTCACTGATATCGGTTCTTGGGTGTGCCCTATTGAACTCGTTTGTGCAACTTATGGCAAAACCAGAATCAATTTGAAAACTTATTGAATTTACCTATGTTAAAGGCACAAAAACCACCTTGCTGTAATACGAAGCAACAGCTCCTACTGAGAAGCGGGCTGATTAGGTGATTCAAGATGAGTCCTGCCATTGCTGTGGTGCTCTACTCCACTGCAGCTACGTGTTGAACCACTTTGGGCAGATTTTTGGTTGTAACGACAGGAGTTGCTAGAGTTACCCTTGAAGCCAGATCGTGCTCCATCACCTCTATACGTTGATCGCGTTTGGTCGCGCATTTGCGTGTTAGGCGGAGTTTCCCAGGAGTTCAGGCGGAAACCGCCGGTGTGCAGCGACCAGAGATGACGTTATGTGATGAAGCATTTTCGATCAGGGCCACCATCAAGATTGAAGCCCGACATTAGCTGGCCTGCCTGTTGCANGGTCAGTGATGGTGATTGTGAGATCATATAAAAGGCTAGGAACCGGTGTGGTGCGGTGGAATGGGGTAGGGAGGAGATCAAGGAGAAGGTCGGGTGGTGTACAACGGGTGCACCGATGGAAAACGATTGGTCTGGCGTTCAAGAACGCCGCGAGGCGTGTCTATCTTTGCGATAAGGGTACGCCGGCGCCCAAAATGGGGGGAGACGGGTCCGTCGTTGTGATAAAAGTGCGCCGACGCGCAGAAGTGCGGAAACACTTTAAGGTGTGTTGCACAGTTGGAAAGGTGTGCCGGATTGAGAGGTGAGACGTGTCCAATACTACGCAATGAGTGTGCCGGTATTCACTGCGGCTTTCTCTCCTACAAGCTTTCCTTCCTCCTCTACACCTACTCACTTNAAAGGTGTGCCGGATTGAGAGGTGAGACGTGTCCAATACTACGCAATGAGTGTGCCGGTATTCACTGCGGCTTTCTCTCCTACATGCTTTCCTTTCTCCTCTACACCTACTCGCTTATTATTCCCTTCCCCACTCTCTGTCCCCTTCGTGTCTGAATGAACTTCTTTCTGTTTACATACACCACTAGACCCTTATTTCTGTTTACATACACCACTAGACCCTTATCACTTAACTACCAAAACAGCTATCTGAAAATAAATCATTCCAAGTGACCATTTGCACTGAATCGGTTACATCCAAACATTCATAGCCCCTGGGATATTGGTTCCCAGGATTTCCTTTGTATTCATTATGAAGTATGCGAGCGAAGCGAGCATCTGTTGAAGTCTGGAAGTCTGGCATTAGCCGGACGGCCAGACTGGTAATCTATACGTATCGAACATGAAGTCGCCCATACGAGGTGCTATAATCCTTGGGGAGTATTGGGCAATTTATACTACATTTATACTACGCATCCATTTGTGAAAGATTTTCGATGAAGACCGGTCAACGCGGCATGAAATTCTCGATTACATGAGATACGTTCCCCAGCTGCGTTGCGCCGGCCGCGAGGGGCTAGAGCATAGACAGGGGGAGTGTGGGTGGAGGCAGTACAGGGACCCCTTAGAGATAGGAGAAGCAGAGAACGAGAGGACTAGCGGTGCACGACCGGCTCCGGTCTCGGTTGGGGAACGTATCTCGTGCAACCGAAATTCTCAATGAAAAAAAGCGCGGCCGTCGCGAGGCCACAAGCGCCTGCGACTGCGATGCGACTAGCCCCTATTCTTCATCATATAGTCGCACGCGCGTGGAGTAACTCTAACTGTGAAGAAATGTGATCTGCAAGCTAGCCTAGTTAATGATTGTGATGTTTTCGGATCCGGGGATTGTCAAAGTTTTCAATTTCGATACGGAGAACTCGTGGATCTGCGTCTTCTATTAATCGCGAACGAATTTAGTTCACGAATCAATTTGTATTTGTTCATGAACTTTTCAAAAAGGTTCAAGAATCATCCAAACAAACGTCTTCAACCTAGTCTGCTAGGAAGTGATCTGGTACGCTTCAATTACAAGCTTCCACGAGAGAAACCTATCTGATGGTTTTCGTGGTCGGACGAGTTCTGACGTATGAAGGACGAGTTCAGACGTCGCAACGCGGACGAGATCGGACAGGGCAGGTCGGACGAGTTCCGACGAAACCACTTTTGTTAGGTCACCTCCCCTCCCCCCCTAACTCCATTTTCGCCGAAACCAGTAAAGGCAAGGTTAACGCTGACATGGCTTCCAGCAGGAGGTCCCGGCTGGAGCAGGGATAGTTGCTGAAGGTGCGGATGGAGCAGCAAAACCTGCTGCGAAGACGCACGGTGTAGGACTTACGCATGTATTCCTGCACCCTGTTTTCTTCTTATTGCCACGTGGCAACCGAGGTGTATATAAGCCGGCAGACGGCTTTGAAAGCTTAGTCTTGTTTCCGCTGTGGCGGAGACCAGACGAGCCCTATGGAACTTCTCTGGCCAACTGAGGCCCGGTTGAAACCGTGGCCCAGTGTAATGGGGTTTTTACAGTTTTGACGCGTCGCGCCGCGTCCTATGCTTAAGCATGGGTGGCGGCAACGCATTGCGAGCTGGCGCGAGCTCGCTGCGTCAAATGCCGCAAAGGGGTCCTTGTACACTTTTTCCCGCGGTGCGTCATTTTGCGAGCTCGCACTGCGGGCTGCGGCAAGGAATGCTCGGGGCATTCTTTGCCGCTGCGGCAACGCGGTAAATCACTTGTTATTCACAGTTGCATGCATTTTAAACCTTTTTCTTGTTTGATGTTTGTTTTTTTTTTCTAAGTGATTTCTCTCATCAAACTTGCGCTCACCTCTCGTGACAGTTATTTCGCTGTTTTACTTAGGTTTTGCTAACTGTTTCGCTGCATTCCAAGCAACATTTTCAGTCCTTTAATTGCGGCAACCTGCGACGTTTGCCGCAACACTAGCGCGAGTTGAAATGCGAGAATTCAGCTCGCAGCGAGTGGTTTCTCGCTTCGCGCCGCGCCGCAACTTGCTGAAAACTGTAAAAACCCCTTAACACGAGATGCGTGGGATGCGGTCGCGAGCCGGTGCGGCGCGGGCGGGTAGGTCCGTCTAGCCACGACCATCCGGCTCACTGACCGCTGGCTCTGGAAGCGCATAGGCGTCCGGGGAAATCATTTTTGTAGTATTTCTGTAGCCGTTGGCTGCTGTACAGGCCCGTTGTGTAGTAGGTGAAATATTGTCTCAATGCAATAGAACATAAAACTTATTTTGAAGTAACACATCTTCAGTTATCTTGTTTAGGCCCCACTATTGAAGACGTTTAGTAATAGCGCTGCAGGATGACCTGCCCAGGTCCTGTCATCCCAGCGTCAGGATCGCGGCAGGTCAAATGCAGGATAACGCGCGACAAATGGCGGAATAGGCGCGCCAACCTCGCCCACGTTTGCGTTCGTCTCGCAGGTGTCATGCCGCGAGAGACGCTGTGGGTCGGCGCTCCAGACGCCTGAGTGTCTGAACAGAATAAGCCCGTTGGGTTACATGCATGCACAACTTGCATGCTGTTGAGAGTTAGTACTGATACCTTTTTCTTACAGAGAAACCCTGAAGGACGAGGCGTACCAAACAAATGGCAGCATCGAGGCCAAATAAAGTGGACAGACCTCTTCTATCTTTTTGATAGTAAAAGTTTCTCTGTTAGCGCCGTTCCAACCCCTATCCTCTTGACCTACATCTGACCCGCGAGTGAAGTCGAACAGTAGTCGCTAGCGGAGACGTTCACTGTTGTCAAATTGCAGGATTCCATTCCATGCGATAGAAAAGAAAGTGCGATGAGAATCAGTTGTGGCTCAGTTCCAAAGCTCAGTTGTGAAAAAAGCAAAGAGCAAAACATAAGCTGCAAAGTAGAATGACAAGACATGACAAGTCATGACAAGCAATCAGTCAAAGTCCAAACTATCATGAGAAATTAAATGGAAAAAAGCGCATACACTTATTCCCCAACCCAATACTTGATCGAGGCTATTTCCTTGCGAATCGGCATCGGAGACCGGCGTCGCATCAGAGCACTAAGTGGCTGTGGTGCGACGTCGGACTTTGACAAACCAATCGGTTCGAGCATATCTTATCAAGATCCCAGCTGCTTTCGCTCCAAATTTGTCCATTTTGATCTGTACTTTGTTTATTTTCTCTTGAAGGTGACTGGGCTACGGATGAAACATGTGAAATTCATCAGCCACGCATGTGGTGCGGAGTCGCGCAATCTTCGGGCTATGTACAAAGCCACGACGCGTGGTTTCGACATCCCGTCGCATCCTCCTCCGATGCGAACCAGAGTCTGATTTACTTTAAATTCAGCCTATCACGTATCATTCAACGGTGGTCAACCCTACCACGTCTCCTTTAGGTGCGGTGGCCATTGAATGTATCCGGTCTTGCAGAGATAAAAGAAGCTGGCCAGCAAATTAAAGTTATGGATATTATTCAGAGGTGAGCAGTTAGTTCACACTCCATATAGTCCATTATCAGCATCAGCGAAATTAAGGGAAGACATTCTCAGACATTCAGTAGGTTCGAGCCAACCCGACTCTATCAACTTTACTTATTTATACTTCTGTGCCTCTCAGGTTGTTATATGAGCACGTTTATTGGCCTGACATTTCGACAACACGTCTTCTTCAGAGGCCTGAAAGCGGTTCAAGGTGTTGTTAATTTGCGGTCTAGCCCATCAAACGCCTCCTCTCCCAGTGCGTTCGACTCGTGTTGGTCAGAGCACTGTGAGATCCGCAGCCAAAAACGACACTTACCACGTGCTCCCACGAATTTGGCAGAGATGGAGTTCCGCTTAGGTTCTGTGAACAGATCCGCTATATGTGAACAACTGCGTACTACTGGCTCTGCTGGTGTCACTTGCTGAGCATAAATAGTTCTGACAATCTTATAGCTCACATAATGATAGAAAAGGCATGAGGTCGCTAGTGATCGCCAAGTGCTCATTTCTGCTGTTTATTCTGGGGTCCCTTTTACATATCCAGAAAGCCTCAAGCGTTTCCCTAGCAGATGTTTGATCTTCATAAGCGAGGATTGTACATTTTACATTGAAATCAGTCTTCCTTTCTATGTTTCCCCAAGGGTGTTATCAGGCTTTCCCGTTTCTATCAACTTTTATCACCGACAACGCAAACCACTTGCAGTTGGCAGAGCAACTACGATGTTATTAAGTTGCTACTCAGACCACACATAGTCAACTCCAAAAGTACGCAGGCAAGAGTTGGGACCGCGGCGCGGCTCTCTCGTTGTCTGCTGCACGGAGGCAGCGGGGCCTGCAGAGCAGAGACACGGAGGAAAACCGCGCCGCGATCTCAACTCTTGCCCGCGTACATTTGGGGTTCACTGTACATAGTTAGACATTCGCGCGTTCGAATCGCATGCGAACCCGCCCACTTTTAGGCAACGCGGGCTTATAAGAGGTAGCCGCGAGTGTACCAACCACGGTTGTTGAGTGTGCGAGTGGAGGAGCAAAAGTTACTGTGAGGGTGCAAGAGCCAGAGCATGTGCAGGTATTACTGCCCTCGTTTTTTCTCATTCGCCAAGTGGCACCTCGCCTCTTGCGAAGTGTATATAAGGCAGCAGATGGCCTCTGAAGCTTAGTTATTATTGTCCCCATTTTGGCGGAGACTAGACGAGCCCTACAGGACGTGCTTGGCCGACTGAGGCCTGGTTGGAAACGTGGCCCAGTGCAACGGCTGGTCAAACGAAGTGCTTGGGATGCGGTCGCGCATGGATGCAACGCTGATGCAAAAATACCTCGTTCGAACCACCCGAACCGACGAGCGCTAGCGAAAGAAGTGCATACGTGTTTGCTGAATTCATTTTATGAGTTTTGTAGTCATCAGTTGCAAGAGAGGATGGCCTGTCCTGTTCCTGGCATACCCTTAGCAGAATTACAGCAGACCAAATGACACAATACGCGTAGCTAACAGCGCTAACCCCGCCCATTTTTGCATTTGTCGCGCAGGTGTCATACCGGTTGAAACGGTCTCGGGCTGCGGTTCAAACGCGCGAGTGTCTGACTGTGGAAGCCATGTTCCTCCGTCGGATCGTCGGATTTTTTCATGCTTATGTCGGTCACAATTGCAGCCCTCCGCTGATTTCCACTTCCTGCTCCACGCAACTGACCAAATGGGCCCTATGTTTTTACTAATGCTGCCGACAGTTCCCTTTTGCTTGAACTTTCCACGGCTGTTTTGCTCATCTGTTTTGTTATTTACTACGTATTTAAAGGCAGCACCCACAGAAATTTTTATGTCCGATATTTTGATTATTTTGGATACGTAGCAATGGTGCCAACAATTCTATGAAAGTTGCATCGTCGTAGGCATCAGCATTCTCAAGATAAAGAGAGATCAAGTTCGTGCTGGCGATCAATTAGGATGAGTTATAGCATGATATGAATGGGTGTTTTTGTTTACAACCACTATCTTCCATTATGATAAACTTGCTTTCATTCCTATCTCACTCCGGTTTAAGCCCGGGCAACTCGGCCATCTTCTGCAAAAGGGCTGAAGTGGTGGCGACGAGAACCGTCTTTCTAGTAGGATTTGTCAAAGTTGATCACTGCGTATGTCTTCACTGTAGTGTTAAACCTAGAAATTCAGTAAAATCTGTGTAGACAAAAGTTCCGTGGGTGCTGCCTTTAAGCGTGCATCACCTCTAGCTTAGACGACAGAGGCAGCGTTATCGAATTTTTTCAGACCCGATCCGAGCAACTCGACCATCCTTATCTAATGTAGCGAATTAGGAAGAATTTAAAATCGTCTTTTCATTAGTTCTGACAAGACAGACGAATATATCTGTACTCATAGTAATCAAAAACCCAAGGTTATGATAAAATATTGGCGACGAAAATTTCCGTGGGTGCTGCCTTTACCCCCTTCTAAAATGCTTAACACATTCGCGACCTTACGCTTTTGGCATGGTGTGTCACGTGGGACACACGCGCTTTTGCACAAGTAGGACCCGTGCTCAACCGCTTGAGCACGTGGTCCCACGTGGTAGGAATTTTTCCACTGCTGCGTAGTACTCCGAAAATGCGCGAATTTGAGGCAAACCAAAACGCCAATATGCACGAGCTCGAAACTAATTCAGGAAGTACACCTGCATAAGAGGGAATAAGTAAGTAAGTTAATGTTCATATAAATTGTTCTTTTACTTGTGAGTATCAACCACGCATTAAAGAAGTACGAGTGGATATCTGCTCTGCCCATCGCGTGTATAGATCGCTTGAACATTTGTTAGTATACCACTGAATAGGAGTTTGCTCATTAAGATTGCTTCACAAAAATATAACTGTAAAAAGGGCGTGCTCACCCGGTTGAGCACATTGTCGCGAATGTGTTAATTTACCACAGTGAGATCCATGGAAACTTAGCCACTGAGCACAACATTCGCTGTTTTTTTTTTGTGATAAATGATTCGCTAAAATTCGCGCATAAAATCTATCAGCCTGATCGTCCGGCTAGCGCCGGACTCTCAGGCTTCTTTCTGTGCTCGCTTCGCTCGCGTTCTGTTCTCATGACATCTCTCTCACACCATGCCGGCCATCCCACATTTAACAAAGCTCCCCGTTTCTCGCACCATTGAGCTTCCTGGCTTCGGAGCACCACGGAGCGCTGGATCCGTCTGCAGGCGTTTCCCCACTTTTGGACGCCAGCGCATCCTTATCTCCACGCTGGACCCTTCTCCAGGCTTTTCTAGACTTTCAGAAACCGTCGCACCGTTGCCATAGAAGTGGACCCTTTACGCGTTATCTCCACTCCCAGACCCCGCCTCAGTCCTACCGCGGCAGTGCTTGCTCGCCCCTCATCCGTGGCCTTCCTCGCCCTCCCGGCTCCTTCTCTGCGATGTAAAGACATCCCACNTGCGATCCACAGATGCCCGATCTCGGCGGTGCTGTGCGGCCCACAGATGCCCGATCGCGGCGGTGCTGTGCGGCCCACAGATGCTGGATCGTGGCTGTAGGAAGGATGTGGGCTCATCTGTAGGGAAAAGTGAGTCAGCCCTCAGCATTGTGGGAAACACTTGGGTGAAGATGGTGTGCCGGAGATCAATGGCGTGGAAAAGACCAGGCTACGGGTTCGTCGAGGGAGTAAGGGTGTGCTTCAGCTCAACAATGTGGGAAACGTCCAGATACGGTAAAGAAATGCTGTGATAAAAAACGGGAGGACATAACATTACAGGGGAGAGTAAATTTGAATGACGTTATGTGATGAAGAATTTTTGATGAAGGCTACCATCAAGATTGGTAGCCCAACCTTAGCTGGGCTGCCATAATGGCAAATTATACGCATTTCATAATTGGGGTTTTGCATTTGAGCACAGTTAATGATTCTCGTTTGTTTCCTAATTTTCTGAGGACTTCGAAAATGTGAATACTTTGCACATACTTCAAGTGGCTGCCCCACCCCACTTTCTAGCGACCCGTAGGGGCGCTAGTCATCTCAAACACATAGCAATCAAGGTCCTGCAACACCGTCGAAAGTGGTCAAAAAATGTTCAAAAACCAATTTTTCGACCATTTTAAACGTTTTTCAAAGTGAAGACGGATTCACAAAAGCGAAGGATGTCATTTTATGGGCTAATTGTTGGTGTAGTGCACATCTACAGCCAAAATTTCACTGTGATCCGCCTCCTACAAGTTAAGCAACACCTGACTATCACCGGAGCGCGCTAGAGTGGAGAATGGAGGAAGTGGTTGAACGACAATAATCTTCGGTCGCGATTTTGAGAATTTTTTTCCTCCAGAAGTGCCTTTCTAAAATCTGCCTGTGTCCAACATTAGAAGACGGTCAGCGGTTGGCTACGGGCCGGACGCTGGTGCTAGGTCGCCATAACCTGCAGGACGCTACTAAGTCCTGCTGGTCAACGACCACCTCGTGCTGCGCTCTGGTTATGACATAGGCCTTATAACTGGAACTATATCTGATATAAGAGCTCGTAATAAAGTGTCTGATGCATGCACAACGTATCCAATTTCGCGAGTAGGGAGCACTCTCTGGAAGGGACGGTGTTTAGCAGTGAATCCAATGAACCAAAACAAGCGAACAGTTCACGAAACGGCTTCCCAGATGCCTTTCTTTTTGAAGTTTTCGGGGTATTGCTTTTTGGATATTTGCTAAGGCTTAGGGGGGGGGGGGTTCTTCCCTGTCGCTTACCATGGACACAGAGTCGATGGAAGCTGGTTGGAAAAACAAAGCTAAATTTTTTCCGGTTTTTCCGAACTTTGTATAAAAATTGTTACAGCTGGGTATGGAGAAAGAGGAACTAATGATTCAGATCAGGCAAACGTTTGGTCAATATTTGTCCATGAAAGCTATTACCGCACTTTCTATGTAAGCCGGGACCATGACCGAAGCAGGCCATCAATTTTGTCGAAAACTCCATTTTAGTGGAACTTGGGAGTGGAGCAACCCTCAAAATTTTCCTGTGAGTGGCGGAATGCCTATTAGCAACACGAACTTGATAAAAATCCATAGCAGAAATTCACGCCCTATTGTTTGAGAGGCCCGGGAAACCTTTTATGGATTTTTTTAGGCCTGTTTACTATTTTTGCTCTTCTCTCATAGGAACAACTGCGTATCGTTATTACTATAACGAATACTACTATACTGTGAATTTACTGCGTTGGATAATGTGACATTGGAATTCAATGCAAATTTTCTCAAATGTGCAGCATTTCGAGGTTTGAATATAGCGATTCCACTCAGAAACGATTTCTGGAGCATTTAAGGGAAGAAGGAGAACACTTCGGCCTATCACATTATCGAGTATGCTCATGACAGCTCATTACAAGTCTGAGATACAGATCTTATATTTTCATCACTTGATCGCCCAAGATTGACGGCGTACTGAAATGTGGCTGCCACTGTACTTCAGGCTACGGTACTGGTGGTCGCCTTCCTCCACACTGTGATACGCACAGCGTCCAGAAGAGTTTACTTAAACACACCTAGTCTTCCACTCTATTTCGGTGCGAAGAGAGGAGGAGGGACTCATCTTTCTGCATATGCTCTCAACAGTCGCGGATGTATTCTTCTACGTCACATTGTCTGGAGGCGTGTTCGCAAACAGCGCTACAGCGTGTCTGCAACTTCTTGAACAAACAGATTTCGCCCCCATGAGACTTTACCATAAGCTAAGATTTTTCCAATATGCCAGTGATGAGAATTTGCCCCACATGAAAGGAGCTACAGACGAAGTGAATTCTCATTTCAGTGTGGTGAAAGTGTTCTCGTTACTGTACACCGCGTGTAATATTCTGCAATCGGCCCTGACATCTCCTGGTGTGAGCGTGTTTCTTTTCACGAAGCCACATTGTAGACAGACTGTGCGCATTAAGTGTACCAATAACATGTTTGTTTTACAGCTATACAGCACTTTCATTTGGTATGCGATGAGGTATTTGCCTCTCAAATTATCACCAGATTACGATCCAGTGACGCTGTGGAAAAAACGGGAAGTACTGGAACGATACAGGCTGAGAACAGTAAAGAACTGGAAGGATAAAACAATGCGAAGATGTCGAGGAGAGACAACCAGCTATCCTTGGACGGCTGCTCATCCCGTATGTTACAGCAATTCTCTACATCTATGTTTATCAAAGAGAAATTTCATATGTACGTACGTTCAAGTATTAAGTTTGTGCCTTTGTATGTTCCAAACCCAAATCTTGGTGGGTTAGCGTTCTAGACCAAATTTCGCATGGTGAACCGTTCCCTTTCCGGCGGAGGTTATACGCTACATTTCATCATCGTATTGCTCATCGACCATATCAACCTCATCGATTTTTTGCTATTTCGCGCAGGGTTTTATGAGGAAATGTCTATCGGAGTTCTCCCATATGCTAAAGACGAATACGACAGCCCATTTGCACGAAGGCGTCCTTTCTCAGTCGGGCTTGGGACCGACCATGGCGGAGTTATGAACATAAAACACAAATACGATACGATAGATAATACGGATTTATCGAATGTTTCGCGTGCGTGCACGTGAGGAAAAAGTCATTGAGGTTATTGATTATGTTGATTACCGATCATTTCTGGTAAATTTGTTATATTAGTATCACTGTACCTCCGTATAAGCAGGAAATGTCGAGAGTAAGAAAAACTCAAGCAAATCCGAGTATGACGCCCATGATATGCAGTATATATTTACGAATGTTTATTAAATAGGCAACCCTATGTCCGATATAAAGCAAAATAAAAAAAAAACAGTGGTTCAGAACGTGTAGAAACTCACACTTAACGACAAATACATCCGTACCATTATTAACAGCAGAGTTTTACGATATAAGACACATAAGTGTTTAAGCAATTCTAGTGTCTCAGAGAAAAATCAAGCGCTGGTAAAGTCTGGTGAAATTTTCTTTTGTAGAAATCTCACTTTTGAGAGGAATTCTAAGACTGCTCTCACGCTTATCTTGATTGAAAGCTGACCCGATGTATTGCTGGGATCTCCTGTAAAGGTACATGATCCATAATTAACACGTTCGCGACCGTGTGCACGACCGGTCATGCACTTTGCATTTAGTGTCATATCTTTGTGAAATGTAAACATTTAGCCAATTCCTTTGTAGCAGTGTAGTTGCAGATATTTTAGAGTATTGCACATGCAGTGGACAGAGCAAGCCTTTTCTCTAACTTTTTCAATGGATTTTTCAAAGTAGAACAGCTTGTAGAATAACACACTTTTGAAAAGTTTTAAGAACGACAAATCAGAAGACAAGGGAAATGGAAGGGGCCTCCAGGAAGAACGAAAGGAAGGACAACTCCCATGAAAA
Organism: Ancylostoma ceylanicum; assembly: GCA_000688135.1. Taxonomy (NCBI): domain Eukaryota; kingdom Metazoa; phylum Nematoda; class Chromadorea; order Rhabditida; family Ancylostomatidae; genus Ancylostoma; species Ancylostoma ceylanicum. The sequence goes on from JARK01001415.1 coordinate 341,122, forward strand.
ATTTTGCTTTTTGTATGGGGAGGAAAAATTGCTACCGCGTGTGAACATGTGCTCGACCGGTCGAGCACGGGTCACATTTACGCAAAAGCACGTGTGTCGCGAACGTGTTAAGCAATGAAAATCGTTAGAGGGGCACATAATTTAGAAAACTATAATATCCGTATATTTCCCAAGGATGTTCGTCGCTGTGGTAATGTGGACAAAAAAGATTATTGGAGTTGTCCAAGCAGATGTAGTGATGAAGTGCCTGAATTTCTGCAAATTTACATTTGAAGGCCTATGTACCACTGCTGATCAGAGAGCGGCTGCGAACAAGCTGGACCAGAGAATATGCAAAAATGAGAGTGGACAAGGACTGTCTCAAGAAAGAAGCTTTTTATGTGGGTTTCAGCTTTATTTAGTGTTGACATTCCTTGCAGTCTACTACATATTGAGTAAAAAAATCAGTCGTTTTAGGATGTCTACTTGTTGAAATTCGGCAATAAAGGTAAACACATGTGTTCAGAGGAAGTCAGCGATCAAATCAGGTAGTGTTTGACTAGACGTTCTCAGTTGAACGCAAAAAAAAAACCAAACAATGGAGGCAAGTATGGTGATCATATTTAAAAAAACCAAACAATGGAGGCAAGTATGGTGATCATATTTTTAAAAAAAACCAAACAATGGAGGCAAGTATGGTGATCATATTTAGAAAGTTATTTCTTCACTAGGATACCACAATAATTTTCTCGCCTTTATAAGTAGAGTGCGAAAGAACCTTTCCTCCGTGCACTCAGCACTTGTGATGATTACATAAATAGGAAAATGGGAGTCTTACAGCACGCACACTGAGGTGGATTCTCCAGACGTTGCCTCGTCAGACTGCCACTTTTCCCAACTGATCTGCCACTTGAAAAAATTGCTTTTGCTCAGAAACACTTCAGTGCTGTTGCTCGAATAGAAAATAGCTATGTGAACCGTAAGAGGAGAAATTTCTAACAAGGGAAGGATACCAGATGGCCGTGGCATTTTGAAATGAGATATGCCTCCCAATGTAAAGTTGGGAGTGCTGATCTCTAATATGTTCTCCATTAGTGCTCAATGCTAATGCAGGGAAAGTTATGATCTTGTATGTGCAGTGTATATGTACAAGTACTCTCTACAATCATCCACCGAAACCACACGGAAATAGCGTTACCATGCATAATGGATGCAAAATTTGTGGTCAGATAACCCCGTTGCGAAACTTCGCCAAAGATATGCCCGCTTTCGCGTGCTAGCCAAAGATGGAATTTCTCGTAGAGGTCGTACCAAGGAAGATCCACCTACGTGGGCATAAACAAGTTTAGGCACCTCGCAGAAATCTCTCAGATCTTGCAGGAAAGGGTTGTTTCAGGAGCTGATCACGAACATAAGTGAAATAGTTGTGAGAACGGGTCCGCAAAAGTGAAGGTTGGTGAGAGAAATCGTAGATGCGTAAGTTGAAGCTCGGTGTGCGCCAGGCATCGACCGGCGGGAGGGGGGGGTGATGTAATACTATTAATACTGTTACTAATACATACTAATACATGTACTATGCCCCGATTCGCCATTGCAGAGGAGCAGCAGTACTGATGGAATTTATCCGGCGTTGCCATCTGCAATAAAATACTGAGTGAGAATCTTGTCCTGAACATCCACACATATTCCATAATTTTGACACCACTTGATTCAGAGAAATGCACGAGGCTCCCGGATGCTCGGTAGCTTCACGTTAGGAAAGTGAGAACACTGCTTGAAAATATCACGAGATCCCACCTGAAACGGAAGCCAGAGTGAGAATTCATCCAAGAAAAACCTTTTTTTTCGAATTCCAAACGCCTATTTTCAGGGAAGTCGGGAGCACACTTCAAAAGATCCATTCCCTCACTAGTAAGCACTTTGTGCTTACTCACATGAAAAAGAAAAAAACTGCATAAGTCATTTAAGAGACTCAGACTGAGCCGCTTAACTTGTGAAAAAATTGAGACGCGGGCAGGTAGGGTCTGCGCCGCGACCCGTCGTGGGCGCAATATTGAATCTTTCTCAAATGTAAGGAATACAGGAAGATTTGCTCTTTCCAATAGTTTGGAACATTTTCACATTGCTTTCGAAACCAGGAAGAAATTTTTTTCCAAAATCCGGCTATTTTCAAACTTTCAACGCTTTTTCCAGCTTTCATTGGAATCCTTTTTCAGATGCGAGGTTGCCAGCGTGTTCAGCTCGCGGTTCCGCGTCGATTGGCACCTGGATACAGGATGGATCTTCGCAGAGAAGCGAGAAATGCCGACTGGTAAGAATGCTACAACGGGCATTCTCATCTGCCTTTGTCTGCGTTTATTCCATTACTGCACTTTTGTCCGCGTCTATTCCATTCCTGAGAATGCCCGTTATAGCATTCTCACCAAGCGGCATTTCTCGCTTCACAGCGAAGATTCATCCTGCACCCAGGCACCTATCGACGCAGAATCGCGAGCTGAACACGCTGGCAACCTCTCATCTGAAAGGGATTCCAATGGAAGCTGAAGAAAAGCGTCCAAACTTTAAAAAGTGCCGGAATTTGGAGAAAAATTTTGGCTTGGTTTCAAAAGCAATTAGAGAATGCTGCATGCCGTTAGAAAGAGCAAACCACGGTCCCTACTTCTACGCGCCTGAATTTTCCCAGAAATTTGGCACGCAATTCTGAGAATTTTATGCAATTCATGCAACAAGTCTATGTAACAACGTCCACCCCATCAAAAGTGAAGGTTCCCGCCAGGCTTGGCCAAAAGTGAATATTGAATGAGACTCATCCTCAGGATATTCCACCTATGATCACGAATGCCGACATCATTTAGCGTGACACTACCATTTTAATGCCAAAATGGGCAATTACTTTCGGTTTGCTACGGTATTCCTACCGTATCCCCAAAAACTGGGGTTGCGGATTGAAGTGGGTAAGATCTGCGCGTTCAGCACCTTGAATAACCCTACTATGAAGATCTTCAGTGAGAAAAAAAAAATCCATGAAAACTTGGGCCACGTTAGTACCATGCACATACCAGCAGCAGTTTCACTGCTGACAAAGGCGAATTAGCGAGCATCCTTCAAAAAGCTACTACACCTTCAGAACATGGAATTATAAGTGAAATACGTTATAAGGTAGCATAGAATAGATCATCAAGGAAGAATAGCATCTGAAATAGAAATACAAAAAGCTGATTCGCTGCAGGGATTGAACCTGTGACTGCTTCCTCCAAGAGCGAGACACTTACCGCTACACCACAACTCACACAACCCATCTGGTATCCTTCCTCCGTAAATTATGACCATCGATGAAGCACACTTCCAATGAGGATTTCCCTTACTTCCTGTCCAAGAAGCGGGGTTTTTGTGCAAAAAATATGTATTTAATACATGTACACCTTATAAAATTTAGCTTCTTGTTCCGACAATGGGCAACCAGGACGTACGAGAGGGACCCTCAGCAGGACGAAATGGGAACAACCGTTGCAGGAGATGAAGTTAGTCGAGTTAATGCAACTTTTTTTCGATGTAAAAACCCCTTCCACACCACCCTATGCAGTTTTTTGGACTCACTCACTCACTCTAAAACCACCCACTCCTATCCAGCTGGAGGTCTGTGCCTGTATGTTTCTCTAATAAAAATTGCGAAGGATGGCCTGACGTGGACCAAATTTCGCACATGTACTCCCTACTAACCTGCCTAGGCTAAGTGCACTTTCCTTTAAAAAATTTCTATTTTCTTTTCTTCTTTTTTTCTTCTCTTTTCTTTCTTGAATTTCTTATTTATTGTGTCGATATAATTGCTTTTTAACAATTTTTGCGCATAATTCGGTGAAAACAAAAAGGCTGGTATTTGTTTAATGGGATCTTACAAAACAGATTGAGCAAGAATATGACAACCCTTTCCACACCAAAAACACTTTCATTCATAAATTTTATTTATTTTCGATTTTTTGCTTACGCAATGATGTGAAAAATGTCTAGCACGGTTCTTGAGTTTGCTGGACACGAATGTCACTACCATTCCCGTGAAAGGGTTCGCGATTCATCGATTCTATTGATTGCATTCATATATGATCAGGGATCGGGGTGGACTTGTCTATTGAAGTTCCCCAAAATGTTGAACAATGTGCTGCGACATCCATTTTGTGCGAACATATTGGTTATTGATCCCTTCAATTTTTCTTCTGGACAGGATAGGTAAAGCGCATGTCCTCCAGGGTTCTCAAGCACGTTGGGCGTAAATTTGGCGAGCATCGTCGAGGAGGTTATCATGAGAATAACACTATTTCGTAGCTTGTGTACAACACCGCACAATTATATCGCGATTCAGTTTTTTCGGAGTTATTCTTCCGCAACTTCACTTCTTTTCGGCTGGCTCGTTCTCTCTTTCTTACTTCTTTCTTGCGGTGAAAAGACAGCCGTTCTAGTAGTAACTTCTCACTGGTGTTTGCTGATGTACCCCATTTGTTATTAAGACTGGGTAACCATTGCCCGGAACTTTACAGTTCCTCTAATCAGAGTTGCACAAAGTCCACCTTAGATTAAGGTACCGCAAAGGCGATCATTTTTGTAGTGCAATCGACATGCTTTCCTTTTCCTGCGATTGATTGAATATACAAAAAACGTAGGTGGAGCGCTTGCAATCGAAATTCCACGAATTGTGGTACAGCTCGGAGTTCTTACGACAACCAGGACCGCCGAGGGCTGTCAATGGGGACGAGTATTACGTAAGTACGTATGAGACTCTCTGTTGCACTACTTTGGTTCAAGAGTTTATTCTTCAGGAGTCTTTGAAGAACTATTGCAAATTGTTTGTGTGTAATCAACTTCAATCCTGTCCTCTCTCAATAACTGATCATCATGGGAACACGCAACGCTTGAAATTCATGAAATCTCCCACAAACATATTGGATTCAGCGGTAAGCCTTTCCTTTGAGTCCTTTTCGATTAAGATCAACTTTTTTACTTATATTAAACTAGATTTTTGAAGATTTTCGAAGACAAGCAACTTTGTCCAAGTAGTGGTGCTTGGAAAGGGAAGGAGGAGTACAGGTTAGTCTATCAGCATAGGTGAAGGTGTTTTGAGTGTTTTTGTCAGCAAAGGTGTTTTAGCAAATGTGGTCGTCTACAGTTGAGTTATTTTTCTTGAAATTCTTGTGGCTGCCTTTTTCCAGAACTGAATACTCTGTTAGTACACAAAATCAATGCCTATATGTCCCAATCAGTGTCGGCTTGGGCTATCACTAAAACCCGCCTTCCCTCATTTCTCATGACTAATTGCTACGGATGATTTTGATTTGGATTTTAGCTTCTTTGTGTGTTTGCTTCATACATCACAAACATCAGACAATACTCCGTTTTCCTCTGAGTCCCACAACGCATAATGAACCAAACTGTGCGTTAGGTGAGATCCGAGGGCTATCTATACATGACTATTAATGCGCATATTTATTTGGTTGGTGCAAAAATAATGCGTATTTTCCAGCCTCAATTGCTAACCTTGTAACTTTCTTAAATCATCCCTATTAATACTTCTTGAAATCCGATCCTTGGCAGTAAGGTAGAGGTTCTCAGTCCGCTGTACTATTCAAATCTGACCCTCTTGGGTGGACGAAAGCCCAGAAACTAATCCGGTACCCATTTGTCTTCGGAAGAATTGTCTCAGAGGAGCTCCTATTGCAAGCATACAATACATGCGTTCATCCTGTTTTGGAACTGCAAACTTCGGTACTGCAGTTTTTTCTTCCATTTTAGAAAATAAATTAATACTAATTCAATACAAACTACTTGTATGACAACTACATATACGTAGCTAAATTCGGGAGGGTCCAAAATCATTCCGCCAGAAAGCTGGATACTAGAACGCTAGGCTTTTTGTATGATGGCTATAAAGGAAAGGATTCCAATTTCAAATTGCACTCGTTGGCATATAGGCGAAGGAAGTTTGAGCTGATTCTGCTTCATAAAATAAGCCGTTCCCGGACTCTGCTAACTTAGACCTGAGATGATTTGTTCGTCAAGAACTTATTGCACTAGAAGTAACTCCACTAAATACTCTGTGATGCGAGACAAATACATATAACTGCGGGTTTCAAGATAAATCGCTCATTAACATCGTGGGTACTCATCTGGATGCTTAGCTGATCCTCACTCCCACCTTATCTTGCTTTCTATACATGAACGTTTGTTCTTTTATCTGTCTCCTCAGTTTTTTGCACGTTTTACGGATGTATTTGCCGCTGCACTGCGGGCGGTACCCCCTCCACATGAGTGTTTTACCCCGTGTAATAAATATAATAAGTCGAGGCATACGTGTTCTCATAGGGGCTCTATCTTTCATCGTATATCACTAAGCGATTGAGAGAGGGATCGTTATTTTTCCCGTGCAAAGAACCAATAAAGAACTCTTGAGTAAGCTCCAGATGGTTCTCGTCCAGTTCGTGCAGAACTTGTTTGTGTTGTGTTCGTGCAGCATTCCTGCCATTCCTATCAATCTTTTGATTCTTCCATTTTCTCCGAAGAGAAGGTGGTCGCACAATAATTGACAATGAGGTGCTGCGAAACCACATGTTGTATCGAAGGGTCTTCTATGATTAATGCCATGAGTTGGCGGTCGCCTACTCTAGAAGTATCTCCCCTAGTTACGGAGCAAAACTCATCGCGTCAAACAGTGCCGAACTTGCTTCGTGGTATGCATTCAAACTACCCTGGCTGTAACTATGGCGATGATGGAATTAAGAAATCGACAAAAATATGGATATTGTGCCGTAATCAATCAATGAAGAACGCGCATTATTTCTGCGCAAATTCAATAAAAGTTCTATTATACATGGATGAAAATGGAGTTCCATCACAGCCAGTGAAGGACATCACTTATGGACTCTTCAAACGAATTTGACGAAATTTCGAACTATATGGGGATTAGAAGCACGCGATCGGAAGTCCAACTGATTAATAGCAATAGAGCGGTATTGTGGCCTCAGAGCTTGAAGAAATTTTTTTTATTTCTCTAACATTTCAGAGGAAGAAATGGTGAAACGTTCGACCACTTGTGGATGCTAACAAGTGAGCAAAAAAGAGCAATGCAGGTGCAGGTGAGCTTACAGAAATGGAAGCAGTGCTGCCAACAATTGTTCCTTGTGCTGTTGTTAAGTCTCAAAATCTTAAGCAGTACGAAGACAACTTATGGGAGATGGCGAAACTGAATTACGATTATGTGGAGCGATCAAAGGCACTGTAATCATTTCTACATAGCGGAATTACTATTGTTGTCAGTAGATTGTACGCTAGTTCACATGTATTTTGTGCAATATGTACGTATTAAATTACTAAAGCAAAGTATCGCATCAATATAGTGAGCTACCGTAGAAAAAATGTAGGGATTAATCAGGAGATGCAGTTGGTTACACACCGCAAGTTCCGTTTTAGTTCTTCGCAACTATAGATTTGCTCCCTCTCATCGCCCGGGAACGGAAATTTCAGAAACAAAACCTATCACATCTATCCTAAAAGAATCCATCTCGAATATATTCAGTATACTTCGTTTCGAGTTACTTACAGCATAGGATTCTGATCTATTAGGTTGTCGCAAAAGTTTATAGTTGCTATTGCGTGAACTTCGCCAAACTGGCGTTGAAAAGGGGGAAAATATGTACTGATGTCAACTTGTTGCAGGCATGCAGAAATGTTGTTTCTTTTTATGGTTGTTTCAACTTATATAGTTGATTTGACCTAGTTGATTGGAATCTAAATTGGCTGCTCAGTGTCATAATAACGAGGTCTCTATCCAGTACATATTTTTGACCGTGAGAGGAAAACAGTGGGTGGTTACTCGTTCCCACTTCATCCACTCCGTTATCCAAAATAACCAATATATCCAATTGCACGTGCCTTAGCGCAAATGCTATGTGTCGGCGTGAGACAACACGAAGCGGAGATGTCAAGTGATAATCAGCAGAGTAAAGATAACCTGCAGTGGAAGTGCGGAGTCCCATTTCCGAAGATATGTTTTTTCTGGATAGCAGATTTCCGGAACAATGGTAACACATCCTCTTGATCGAGTTATATCCAACTGGAAGAAGCGAACTGGGTCTCAAAATTGTTAAGACCCTACTGGGAATCCGGTTGTTAAATAAGACCTCGCAACACGAATACCTGGTGCACAGCTTAAGCCTCTGTCTGGTTACAGGTTTGCCACACCTGTAAGACGGGTGCCAGACAGTCTATGCCCACATGACCATGTTAAGACTTACAAGTCAAGGCTTGCCATGTTTTACTAATCGTTCCAGGAATTTCTCAGAAGCCACTCTCTGCAGGCCCGGCGCTGCAAAATCCACCGTAATCGGGTGCGCGTTGCGGGACCAACGCGCTACCGCGCCCTGTGCTAACGCCGCCACCATCGATCAGACGTGATGGAAGGATGCTTCAGATTCTACCTTTCGAGAACACTGGTGGAATGAAGGCTGCCTTCATCGGAGTTGCGTTGGATTATGCGCAAGAAAGAAAAGTGTGACCTAACTGAGCTTTCCTAGCTTCACTTTAGCCATCTATGCATCGAATTTCCACATCCTTCACTATTTTTCTTCCAACATAATGACTAAAGCCAGTTTGAAACAGTACCAGGCATGAATTCAAAATTGAGCTCGGAATTCAATAAAAACAGAACATAATATATTAGGTTGTTGCAAAATCGATGTCGGATTTTGACAGTTGGACATTGAATTGTCGTAGCTCGGCAAAAACTAAACCTCTTCTGCCGATTCAGCACTCATTTGAATCGTCACATTTTTGCCATCTTTTGCTAAGTTTCTGTTCCATCACACCAGAAGCCAAGCTTTTCGGACCCAGAAATATCGGCGAGGTCGTGTTGAAGTGATGTATTTTTGCGGCTTGCTCTTCCTCTCAGAGATGAGTCCCACAGCTTGAATTTGCGGTCATCTGTAGGAAAACAGTCCGCTGAGTAAGGCATATAAGAGAGAGTCTTGATCTCTGGCTGCATCTACTTCCAGAGCGTCTTGAGTGAAAAGTGTGGTCTTCAGCCACTGTGAAATACTGGAGGACAATCGAATTGAATTCACTTGTTCAGGTTTTTCATCATTCTCGTCTCTCCGATGGCGCCAAAAATAATAGAATAATGAACCTTAAGGCCAGCTTCGAGATACTGAACAGGTCTCCTGGTGATAGCTTCTACCTGTGTCTTCAAAACGGCGTTGAGGTCATCAAATTTTAGTCCATAACTCTGAGGCACGTGTCTTCAATACTAAACGACTTGGACCAACGCTGGACTACCACTTTGTTGAGCATTCTCTCCTTCATAGGTTGGCAGTATTTCATGTCCAAGCCCCCCTCTTGCTATCGAGTTCGAGTCCACGAAACAGTTTGAGACGAATTTTAGCGTACGAGTACATTTTAATTCAAGTCCGAAAACCACAATAATAGTGAGCAGATCTGTTTATGTTTATTGCACGTGCACAGCACATGATAAAAGAAATAAAACAACAAAAATGCTCAAAAAAAACGAATACAACTAGGAAACATAGAGACTGCCATTGTTTACAGCTGACGGTATAGAGCTACTTTAAATTTTTTAAAATTACCTGAAAAACTCATTCTTTTTGTTAATTTAGCATACTCTGTGCCTCCCCTTCCAAAACATTAATAAAGATCTGAATAAAAATGAACAAGCAGAAAGAGGAAGAAATTTGCTTTCGAACGAGTACAAAATATATGGGGAAAGCACCACTTGGCATTCCAAAGCATTAATCCAAAGTTCGTGGTCTAAAAATGTGACATCGATTTTGCAACAACCTAATACAACCGTGTAATTTTCAAATCATAGAATTGGCAATTTTGCTGGCACTTCCTATGTCTTCATTTCTTTATTTGTGATGAATGGGTATCGAAGGACAAAGACTATTACCATTGCCACTCTCGAGAACTGGCATTGGAAAACGTATCAGTCGTCACTGATAACCTTGAGGAAACGAAAAGTGGATTGGTACAAAACATTTCTGTATGTACGAGAAACGCGGAAATCGGCTAGCTCACAGACACCTTCCTTGTGACTAATCAAGTCAGTACTATGATGGGTATACATTCCTGTATTCAGAATTTGAGAGCTACATTTTTAGAATCTGTCCTGCGCTTTCCATGATACTGATGATCCGTGCATATGACAATTGAAAGATGGCAGCGGGGCCAGCACAGAGCTCGGCAGCGCGTTTGTCCGGTAACGCGCACCCGATTACGGTGGATTTTGCAGCGCCGGGCCTGCAGAGAGTGGCTTCTGAATTTCTCTAGTGTGTTTACACGAGATCCACTAAAATTTTTTAAGCGAACATTATGTTGAATTTGATAGAATTTTAAGTTGCACTCTGTTATCAGAATTCCTTTAAAATTCATCTTTATACCCCGTAAAAGGTTTTAGAAGAGCCTATAATTCATACATCACCATGTAGCTATCCGAAGATCCAGGAAAAATACACATTAAACCTATATCCTTCGACTCATAGTAGTGCCCTCCACTACTATGAGTGATGCTACATCAGGTTCTCTCGCCATTTTTCGGAAAATCCACTTCATCAATTCGTTTTTAGAGAACTCCTGATATCATAGTTTGTTTGACACATTAACTCCGCAGCTAGACTCATAGAAAGAGTGAATACTGCAGTTGAAATACAGTTAGAATACATCATCGTTGTGTCGCGTACTGTCGGTTCCAGTGGCAAACGCAGGGGGAAGGGGACGCAAAGGAGTATGGGTCGCCGAAATTTCTGAATTACCTTACAAAATAAAAAAATTTTAGTTGTTTATTTTTATTACAATTTCTCAAATAATCATTATTAATCAATCACTATTATGACTAATATTTTCTTAATTTTATTTTCTATCCGAGTCCCCGAAAAGCGGAGAACCCAATTTTTTCCTCGCTTCTCTCTTTCGCCCACTTTCTATGTCCGCCACTGAAGGGTCCATATATGCCCTAACAGCGAGAGTTCCCGGTATTTCTTTCTGAACATGCAACAGTTTCCAAGAGAAACAAAAACTGTCGTCATGCAACACATACGAAGGCGGTTTGAAAAGTTTCCGAAATGACCGCAAAGGAGATGTTCTTTTCCAAAAACTCTCATGCGGGTGTTTTGGCCAGTTCTTCACATGAATGGATGTAAAGCTCGATTTGATGTGATCAAGACTCTGGTTTTGACAAGTGGATCAACCTGTGCATCTCAAGCTGCGCTTAGCTACAGACAAATGTGAAGTTTGGGCGGTTATATTATTCTTTCAGTTGGAGGAGGTAACCGCATGTAGACCAAATAATACTTGGTTGGTGATTTTGAAGAATCACTACTTGCATTTTCCACCCGTAGTATCCAAGTTTCGAAAAACAAACGTAGCAGAACGCAAGCAAACAAAGAACCATATGCGAAATGCCGAAAGAAGGCCACTATTTTAGAGAATCTGAATAAAATCCTTGACAAGATTTTTAAAGAAGAGATACAGATAAATGCTGAATAACGAAGTTTAGGGCATTTGTTACGAATGATTAATTTCTGGAATCGATTTGAGCTGAATATTCATCGTTATTTTTGGTTCTGGATGTGAAAATTCAAGTGACACGCACGAGTTTGACAATGGAAAAAATGTTTCTTCACGTCAGAATGACTGCGAACCCATGAGTTACCACTTGGAAAAAGCATGCGACGATGACACCTAAAACTTCACCTCATCCAATGAATTTTCTGCCTTAGCTTCCTCATACTTTTACCTGCTACAGCAGCCTAAGGTCTCCCCCACTAGGAAGAGATTCCGATCAGGGTAAAGCACAGGTGCGATATTTCAAACCACCCCTACGTATTAAGAGGAGAAAAACAGAAAAGCAAAGGGGGGTACGTACGGGGTCCGGGGCAGAGCCCCGGCGAGAAATTTCAGTATTCAAGTATCCAGATCCCAATGTATACCCGTGGAATGAGGGGAATAAGGGCTATACTCGATCTTTGGAAATTTCACTCGGTCAGTACCTCAAATATGGAACAGACTAGCAAAATTGTTGGTATTCTGCTTGTTGGTATGGTAATCCAGAATCTGAACCCACTACTACATCCACATTAAACAGGCATACATCCAGAATTTCAATCGGTTGCACGAAATGGGAGCTTCCGAAAATGTTTGCACACTCATGGCTGTGCGGGCGTGAAAATAGCTACTCTACTACAAGAGTGAAGATAGCAAAGTCTCTTCTACAAGAGTGAAGATAACAGCGTCTTGGCGGTCCTTCAAAGTTGACCGCTTAAAGCAATCAATTCCCTTTGGGAACTATTTCGCGCCCCCGTGCCAACGTGCGCTCCAGCGCGCGCAAGATTGCGGTAGGTTCCACCACAGAAGGGTTGCGGAGAAGGTGCGTGTATCGCACCCGTATCGCACCGTCCCCGTAGTGGAGTCTACAGTAATCGAGAGGGTATGAGGGATGCGCGTCCAGCGTAGGGGCTGCGAGAGGGAGCAGAGTGTAAGATAGTGTGTCCGTCGCGAGAGAACCTCGACGACGAGAAAAATCGATAGTTTGTGCGTGTACTCTGATCGCTTGACTCTCGCGAGCTTTCGTTTGAAAACTTTTGGTTGCAGGAGACTCCAAACTCCTGTGGAGGGTAGTAGAAGTATTCTTCTATGAAACCCAGAAAAATTTTTGGAAATTTAGAAAGTAGGGCACTTCTAGGTTCACTGTTAGCTTCCCTTTTGGCAGTGGTCAAAATCTTTGCATGCAAATGCGGAAATTGCTCTACAATGGCTAATTTCGCTTGTTTAAGAGCAATTTCACCACTGTTTTCTGTTATGGACTTGTTGAATTGCTCTTTCTTAATGTATACGTGCTAATTTGGAATCATAGGGTGACGAAATTGTTTCAAAAAGTGAGTATATTTCTCTACTGCCATGGTGGAGGTAGATAAACGCTCATCGATTTCCTACATCGTTCTAGGAGATTCCAAGATGCTTTCTGAATTCTGTGTGCTATCACAATCTTACAGGGAACGTCAACCACGATAGCCACTATCGAAGCCGCAACATCCACGCGTCACGGGCGAGGCACACCCAACATCCACACCGCTCGTCCGCGCCGCGTGGATGTTGCGGCTACGGGATTGGCAATCGTGAATGACGTTCCCTGTAATGCTATACAGGACTTTAGATTGTCTTCCGAAACTTCGAAGGAGGCTCAAGATGAATTTGACCTCATCAATGTGCGAGCGAGCCAAAGCCTCATCTATCTTTTCCTAAGTCTGGATCGCTACCAGTGAAGGAAATTTTGGAATCAAAATTATTAATGTTAATATTATTCATATTGACCAGTGAACTGCTAACACACAACAACTCATCGGCTTTTCCAATTTTCTCTTCTTTATGTTTTGAAGATCGAATATGCTTGTCCAAAGACTTTCGCCGCACCCCGTACAGTGAGTGTCGATGGCGGTGACCCATCCATGGTCTCGATAGGGGTTATTTACCAAGTAAGGGGCGAGGCCTAGCTAGGTGGGCATGGCTGAGTTTGTAAGAACCAAAAGGGGGGTACGTATTTGAAATCGCCAAATCGCACCTCGTGCTTTACCCTGATTCCGATCAAGCAACGAGTTAATATTAGTCCAATCTGGTTATTTTCAGGACTCCAAATAAATTCATTCTAGGTAAAAATGAAAAAAAAATGGAAACAGACCTGACCACGTGTGTAGAGTTTCAAATGGATTGATTAAGGAATGAGATAATAGATAATTGCATCCGATTTGTTTTGTTTTCATTGCCATTCATGAAACTCTTCGAACCGCCCTCGTAAGTGTATCTCCGTCTTGCCTCGAACGAGTCTCACAACTGTCGGCTCCCACTGCATTTGTTGGCAAATATCACAAGAGAGGCGCTTTAATCAATTTACCTACATTTAAACAAAGCTCTTAAGATGATTAGTGGCCGTATAGACGTTTGCTATGCGACCAGTACTGGAATATTGACGGAACTCATTGTTCTGTCTCTTTCCAATAATTTCTACAATCGTTCCAAAAAATGGTTGCCTCCGGCATCGATGTCATGCTGGGATGTGGCTCAGTCGACGCGCAGTGTAGCGGGAGGCAAGTATTTTTTGGAAAGACTATACTATTCAGCTCTGCAAAAAATAAGTGTTATCGTTTTTTGCATGTCTTGACAGCTTTGTATCAGTAGTTCTACTCGAAAGGTTGTATTGGTAAATTAGTTCAGATTATTCGAAACACTTTGGTCCAACGAATTATTCAAGATCAAACTTGTGGATCTGTTCTTCTTGAATTGCAGCTCATGTGTGCGTTGGTAGCCTTTTTGTGTGCGCATGTGTACATACAATTATTAGTAAAAACAAGAGGAAGAGGAAGTTGAGAGAACTAATAATTGATTTATGTCTTCGGTTTACCTGCAAACATGGACTTCATTTTTAATTGTTGTGTTCCTGCCTTTGTTAGCGGCACAGGCCTGGAGAAGCAAAGGTGAAACATTGAAGCTGGCGCGCTTTATCTTTATCTCGAGCTTCCTCCAAAGTTCTAGAAGAGGATACGAATCAGCGTCAAGCGTGGTGATGATAAAAAGTGAGCCCCAATACGACCCCCCCCCCTTTAGCCGGCAAAAGTACGCCCCCCCCCCCTTCTCGCATACAAGCTGTTATCTGGGATCAACGGTCCATGTTCCTTGCTACAGCAGGAAAACAGCAAAACTCAATTCTTTCCAGACCGCCTGTAAATAGAAGAATGTTCGTTTAGCTCTCCTACCGCCTTCGCCAACGCCTACACGGTCAGGGGTTCGGTCCTCTCTGAGGCCAATTTGTTCTGAATTATTCAAGCGACTATCCTGAAATTCACCGCAAAAGACATCGATATACACCATTTGCATGGTCCGAGGTTCGATCCCCTCCGAGGCCAAAATTTTTGCATGGCGTAAAATGACACGCACCTGTAGTCGATTCGAGATGATCGACCGTAAAGCACGAAATAATTGTTTATAGGGGCGGAGGACTGGGTAGGACTTTCAGTACGGACGTGCGAAAATTTTAGCCTAAAATTTAGACTCGTCCAGAGGCATGGTTGTAGATGGGCACGAATAACAGGAAACCTAGCCCATTAAGGGGTCGATTTTTTGCCAGTTTTAAATAGTCGAAGGTTTGCGCTTTCAGCTATATAGGCCCTTTTTCCGCAGTTGCTTCCACTACGATTCAACTCCGTCGATAAATACGTGTAAAAAAGGCCATTTTTATCGAGGAAACCTCATCTCCGTAATTCCTGTGCTGAATCTTTTCCCTCAAACATGGAGAACTGAAACTTGGGGGTAGAATACAGCTGCGTGAGTTCCACAGAATGGCTATCTCTCGGCTTGTAGGATTGAGTGGAACTGGCAATACATGCTTTCAAAAATTTTCACCTAAAATTTTGACCCTCTCATAGGCATGGTTGTAAATGAACATGAATAACAAGAGATCTAGTCAACTGACTTGAAATTTCTTTACAGTTTCAACCAGTAGAAGGTTTGCGCTTTCAGTTACATGCTTCACTTCTCCGCAGTTATCCTTCCTTCTGGTTCGATTTAGTCGATAAAAACACGTAAAAAAAGGCCGTTTTTATCGAGAAAACCTCACTTCACTAATTGCCGTGCTGAATCTTTCCTGTTGAACATAGAGAGCTGTAACTCGGAGGGAAGGCACAGCTGGGTAGGCTTCATAGAATGAGTTTCAGTTGGCTTTTAGTAATAGGCATGACTGGTATGACGTGCGCACAAATATGGTCAAGGAGTATGACACTCTCTAACGACCCCCCCCCCTCTTTTGCCCACCCCTTTACGACCCCCTCTTGATAATTTATCAACACACGCTTGACCCTGATACGAATTTCTGTGCGACTATGAGAAGACCTTCCATTGATTCTGGAAAACCTTCGATTATTATCCGGAATGTGTGTAGTACCACGATAAGTTATTCTTTATCTCAACCTTTGTCATAGAGATGAATGATCACTTCAGGCGGTAATTTTGCTATTCCGAAAATCTCAAATTGGCAAGAAGTCAATTAGGAACAGCAAACAAATAAACTTTTAGCGGAAAATAGGCATGTAGTTATGTTGAAACGTGAGAAAGCAACGACTATGTATGCGACGTACGCATCTGTGCGAACCTTGACAAAAAGGTTCCACGATTGTCCTGGTGGTACTCGCTTTATCTTCTGTACTGCCCTAAGTTACTCCTGAGTTATATAGTAGAGAGCTGCTCCTACATTCCACCAGGATTTGGAGCTTCTTCGAAAGAAGATGTAGAAATGATGGGAAGGAATACCTGCGTTCCTGAATCGACTTCACACAACCGCTTTCGCGAATATCTGCCGCTAACAGAAGAAGAATCCTTCGTTCTAAAAATAGCATATATGTTGGCAATTAGGCTACCAACGGATAATAGACACCAGTTTTTCAGAGAAATTCGTCTTCATGTTTCTAGCGTGCGAAAATGCTTGTCCAAAGACTTCTGCCGCACCATCTATGCACAAGAATTAGTCACTCAAGTCGAAAAGTAACTAAATCACCGGACTGTTACTACTATGAAGTTTCTTCCCGCGGTGGAGCCGCGGTACGAGGCCGATCCGCGGTGGATCCGCGGTTGCTCGCGATAAATCCGCACATGCCCGCGGTGGACTACCAGGAGTGACGTCACTCCCGCACTATGTCCGCAAATGCCCACGGTGGATTTCCACATTCCCGCGGTGGATCCGCAGTATCACTGCTTTTCACGGTGGATCCGCACTTGCCGCATGGTGGACCCGCACATTCCCACGGGTGATCCGCGGTAGAAATGATAAGATAATTCACCAGCTCAAACGACACTAGACGTGAGGACTCGTACGGCCTAGTTGATAAGAGAACGGACTACCAATCAAGCTTTCGAGAGGGCTGGTAAGGTTCAAATCCTGTGGCAAAGAAAAGAAGAAAGAACGAGGTGGGAAGCATCAAGAAAATTGCATTTTTCTTTCTCGGCCTGTCACGACACAGACTCACTGTTTTGACCCAAGTGTCGCATGCAACACCTTTCTAGGTAATGTTTTCTTTCGCTAGCATGAGTAAAGGCTAAATAGTGACCGCACATGCCCTCAGTTAATCCGCACTATTCCCGCGGTAGATTCACACATGCCCGCAGTGTCCAACCGACTCCCCGGTGTACCGCGGCTGCACCGCGCGCAGAAATTTCAGAGTACTAATTAATTCTCACCAACTCAATGAGTTATATACACGAAACACTTGCAAGTTTCGATTTTCACCCCAGCTGAAAGGCGCTTCGTTCTAATTTAGCCATCCATTTTTGCGCCTATGACCGAGAGTTGCCTTCGCTTCAGTTTTCAAGTCAGTTTTTGGTAGGTTGTTGAACTCGACGTCGGCTCCGACCCACAATTTCTAGCGCTGCTTGGAGAAAGACGATGTATGAATAACAAAAGATCTAGAGAATGGTGATAACCTATGAGTAACAAAATGAAGTTGGAGCGTTATCGAAAGAGTTCTCCATAGGTAACGGAACAATGAGACATAAGCTCATGATCAAAAGCTAATAGGGCCACTGAACAGTTCTCAACAAGGAACGTTCAAAGCTGCTCTCATGGCTTAGTTTGAAGGATTTGGGGAAATGGCTCGCCATCAATGTCCCAGTTTTTTTTTTCGGGTGTGGGTCATCTTGAGGCAAAGGGAGGCTGTGCATGTTCCTGTTGTTGTGTTCAATCAAATAAGGGGCCAATCACAGAAACGTCGCCCGCCCAGTTTCGCCTCATGATGACCCATACCAATTTTTTTCAGACAGATAAACTCACCTTGACCCTACTTGTTACTTCCTTCGTTCTGCAAAATCCCATCGAATAGCTTTCCAACAACAGTTTTCAATGAAAACTATTATGACCCCAAATAAGGCTTATACGTAACCAGGCGACGGCCAGCTTGGCGTTCCACCTCATCGCCACTGCACTTTCATAAAAATGAATGAGGCAATGCCACTATTCATCAGCCAACTAATGACAGCTACCACTGACCTAAGCCTCTTTTCACGACTGCTATTGGAGGTCTCCGTCCTGCTACCATTCCAAAGGCGTAGTGAAAAGAAGGCGTGGCACTTAGTTTATCTCCGACGACTCGTCTTCATGTTCCTTGAAACTAATCAGCCTTTTCAGTACCTAAGTACTTCGTTGCAATGACAGCGCTTTAGCCCTAAAGATCTATTTTGAAACTTAGCATTAGGTTGTACCAAATGATTTGTGTAGTTAGAAGGTGATACCGCCTGCCATACGACGATGAGGCAATCAGTGACAATCAACATTCCGTCTTTCCCAATGAAATTGTCAATTGTTTTTTCTAAAGCGCAGCATCTGGCAATTTCTGCAGGCATTGTCATCTTAGCTTCTAAAGGAAATCTCTATGGTGGGCCGAATAAGTACGTCGCCCTGTCGGACCTCTTTTTTGATTTGCAGGGTGAAATCATTATATTAGGCCGGCAGGAAGGCTGTTGCCAAAATTTCGACCCTCCCTTTTTATTCCTACCACGTTTACCAACTAGGTATATAATCACCAAAGCTAACATAAAGCGTGGACCGTTTTTGAGGTAGGTCAACGATTTGCTTTCCCTTGAACTACAGGTCTTGAAATTTGAAGTACTCATTCACGCTCAACTGCCCATAAATATTTTCGGTAAATTCTCTAGCTGCCAAGGAAACCTCAGCTAATCAAGGGTGGTAGTGATCCGGCTGAAATTATCACATAGTGATGAGCGTTGACTGACAGCTACATAACTCCTACTCAAGGAGGAACTTCGGCATGAGCAAAGTAAGCTTCTACTATAACTGCAGGTGAAGAGTTTGAAATTGAGCTTACTGTAACGCTGAACTTCGTGCACGAAACTACGAGAAGACGAGGAGCGAGGAAGTGTGTGACCCGCGTGTGACCTGTTCCCAGTGCTCCTCACCACGACCTCGTGCCGGAGATCATCAACGATTCCGATTTCTTGGTGGATGACTTCGGCTGCTGAGCCCCATGCCTTCTAGTGTCTGATCTTTCATATTCTGTTAGCGTGGGAATGTTTCTGAGCTGACTGTGTCAAAGTTGGGTTGTGGAAAACGGGACTTACTGACCGGTTGGGCTATAACGAACGCATAGATTGCGTTGGCCGTGAAATCTATGGTTTGGTATCATTTGTGAAAGACATCGACTGTTTCGTTATAGCTTCGAATCCTCTGATGGTTAAAGTTTAGCAAAAGCCACATCATTCCAACACCACAACTGTCGATTACCTCATGGCTTTTTCATGGTCCCAGAACAGAACTTGCAGTTGACTGAAACCTCCGCCTCATCGTTTTGTCGTCGTTTCAAGAGGTTTACTACCACGCCAGATCAAAATATTGTCAGGAGGGACAAGGTCAAGAGAATCGGGGAAGACGGCAATGATATCCTGGCCCAAAAAAGAGTGGCAAAATTGGTATGCATAAAATAGATGGATTAGTGAGGGTTCTATGCCTCGACCCTTTTCTTGAAGCGTTAATCATTTTTTGTAGCTGTTTACTCCGATGATTGCCATGATCCTAATATCATACAGGGTGCGCCATAAGTTCTTGCACAGCATATTTAGTATGCCACAGCCGCTGGATTCAACGTAATAGCATGACCTCTACGGCGGTACTGAGCCAACTTAATAGCAACTCAAAACACCTATCAAATCAGGGATACGTCTCCATTTGCTTTTGTAATAACTCAAAGTTGAGAGAGTAGCGAGCACCTCGTGGCGCGCTGGTGTATCTGGTATAAAAGCTCTCGGAGCTTTACCTCAGCTCTATGCTACGAGTCCAAACTTGAGTATGACATAGCACTTGATTCGCTCTAAAACATAGTTGAGTAGGGCTATCCACCAGGATCGGATTGGCGTTGTAGAAGAGTTCGTTCGGAGCACGGGATTTCGGTCGTGCAGCATTCTGGGAGGCGCATATTGCACAGAGCAGATTCTAAGCTTTACAGAAGCGTCATCTTAGCGCTGTTCAACTTGGATTGGAAACAGCAAGGTGTCTTCTCTCCAAAAATACTCTGCGAGTGGAATCCAGAGTAATTTTGATGTTGTGGTTCATAAAAAAATTGAAAAAAACTGCTGAAACTTGCCCTTTTCTTAAAAAAATTTCTGAAATCTCTGAAAGGAAGGGGGATGAGATCCCAGTACATCCGGTGAATTCCTCGATGTCTCCTCCGTCTACTCCAATGTTTCGGTGAGAAACGATCCGATTTGATCTGAGTAGTGCCTTCTGTTGGAAGAGACAGTGTCACCGCGCTCCAAACCGTGCCACGAGGTGCTCACTTTTCTCTCAAGTTTGAGTTACCACGGAAGCAGGCGGCGACACATTCCTGTTCTGATAGGTGATTTAGGTTGCTATTGGGTTGACTCATTTTCGCTATAGGGGTCATGCCATTATGTTGAGTTCAACGGCTGTGGTGTTACCAAGTATGTTGTGCAAGAACTTATGGCGCACCCTGTATACGCCATATCATAGACAAGGTTTTAGAGAAGTTATGAAAAACTTCGAAAGTTCACTAGTTATCAGAGAATTGTTTCTTTCACGCAAAATCGTCTTTCTTAGTGCTCGTCTGCCGCGTTCCTGTGCATCATTAAATCTTTGCAGCAGATTCTCGTTGAGGGTGAACCACAACGTGGTCGAACGAACATTATTATTATTATTGTATTATTCAATGGGACATCTTCGAATATAGTTTCTTGGCTTTTCGGATGTACAGTGACGGCCACATATTTAGCACGCTGCCGGTTTTTGGCGACCATTCGATGAAATTATTAAATCTGTATCAATCTGTATCTCAGGATTGGAATGAGCTATCGAGACAACATTTGAGATTGTGAGAAGGCATAGTGTTCTCCTTCTTGCCTCCATTTTGTTGCTCCGGGAAATGCTTCTGGATGGAATTGCACGCATCCTACACATTTAGAGCTCAAAATGCAGTGCTTAAATATTTCCGTTTCTCTGCTAGATCACTTTACTGAATCTGGCTGAAATGTGATTTTATTCTCGATATGTATAAATGCGCGTTTTGCTATAGTAGTTTCGATGAGCAGTTTCTCACCTAAGGGGAGAGCGAAAATAGTCAACATGAGTGAAAAAATGGTGAGAAAAGGATTCACGTTGAATCCGAGGATAAACCATACATTTCCAGCCGCGGTTTCTTTTTCCGATTTGGGTTGCTAACAGGCAATCAGGTACTCATAGGAAAATTCCGAGGCTTACTTAACCAGCAAGATACATTGAAATGAAATTTTTGACGAAATTGACGGATTATTTCTGTCTCTGACTCCAGCCGTTACGTAGAATCCGGTAAAAGCGTTTATAGAGAAATGTTGAAGAGAAACCTGCTCAATCTGAGTCTCCACTCCTCTTAATTCCATAGCGAGATACAAAAATTCTATATAGAATTTCGAAAAACCGCCGAAATTGGACTTTTATTTCTTTAATCCAGTTTGAAACGACCCTGTGCCCGTGGTAAGCCCCTGAAACGACCATGTGCCCGTGGTAAGCCTCCCGTTGTGCCTCAAAACATAGTCGAACCTCATTTTGATTGCTTATTATAGGGCTGAAAAATGCAAAAAATTCTGTCGGCTAAAATCGTGGGCGTGCTAAATATCTGGCCGCCACTGTATGTGCACACTACTCTTCCAGTGCAATTGTTCGCTGTTATAACTCTGATTACTTCCAAACTTACTCAGACACTCACGTTCAGACTCTTCTGCGACGTAGCGTTCTACCTCGTCCATGCTCAATCAGAACTGGTCCGCTGCTATGAAGCAGAAAAATTGCACATAAGCTCTCGAAGTGGCGAACATCACATTCAAAGAGAAGCTCACGTGAAATTCCGAGTTAAAAACTTGTTCATATAGGTGGCGAAAAAAAGATTAATGTATGAAATTAATGTGTCATGAAATGCATGTAGGAGACACAGACAAACAGAAAGAAAGCAATTTTCTACATTATGATGATAAAACCGTTCGCTTGCAGGAGATCTCGATGTAAATTATTGGGTGAGCAATTAGTTCATGCGGTTTTCGATTGGTATCAAAACTATTATTTTCCATAAAATCACAATGAGTGGTTTAGTGGTTTTCATAGTCCTTCAAACCCTCGATGGCTCGACGGCCTTTTGTGAGCCTCGCCTGCTGCTTGAGTCCATAAAATAGTCCAAAAAATAAACCAACTAAAATCAGTGGCGGATGCATCTGGCATATGAGGTTGGCATAAGTAAAAATAATTTCCATCCCAGCATTTTTGTTATTTTTTCGGCGATTTTTGCCCAGAGGAGTTGCGCGTTCTCAGTGTGGAAGATCCCCTAGTAGTGGACCATTGTATGTTTCTTACGAGCCTAACTCCATTGTTTTTGAAAGTGAACATCTGTAGTGATTCTTGTTAACGTCTAGTGCATGTAATCGCTAACTGTCACAGTGGCTAATCAGCCAACTGTTTCGTGAACTGTGCGTTCAGAAAGAGCTATGTATATTTTATAGGCCAAAATTGACCTGTCTGAAGCGAACAACCACTAAATTATCTTTCCAGCAACTGAGCCTTCACTTCATGATGTGCTTAGCGGTGGCGGACGCAGTCCCCCCCCCTTCGAGAATGTTCGCCAAATTTTTGAAATTAGTTTACAATACAAGTAAAAATCTTGTATCAGTTTATTTTTTGTTTATTTTTATTTTTTTTTCAATATTCATTACTTATTATTCACTACTAAAATTAATATTAGGTGCGTGCAAAAGTTCCGGGGCAGTTGGTGGTACTCCACCGTTTAACGTCGTTTTTCTTCTTTTGCTTGCGATATTCCGATATGGTTTTCATGCATGCTGGTAGCCTGTGACATCTGCTACCCATTTCACATGGCTCGGATCTCTGTCCCAGTTGCTGTTTTGTTTTAGGTGTAAAACTAATGTTATATGCACTCAGTGATTTTGTGAATTTTTGCTGTTTGAATTAAAATTCAGATGATCCGTAAAGGACCCATACCAGCAGTACTGCGTTAGCATAGGGTATCCGCTTCAAAATACAGATGGTCGTGGGTCCTTGATGAATACAAATGGAGATGAGACCTTGGCAAATGCTTCGTGAGCGCAGCACTAATCCAGCTTTCACAAGAGCGACCGAAAAGAGCAGGTTGAATCGAACACAATGCAGAGTGAGCAGGACATTATGGGGAAGTCAACCAACCATTGCACGTCACTTGTAGTGGATTGGTAAAAAAGGGAAGATGAGTGGATGGACTTTTAGTGAGCTGAGCCAAGGACACCAACGCCCACACTGGCAAGTCTACAAATATCTGGTCTACAGATATTCTAACAGGCCGTTTCTCAAATGGATTGTTATCGTTGGTAGAAAATGGGTCATGTGCAAGAACAGAAAGTGGTCGGCCTAGGATCCAGACTCAATTGACCTACCCAAAAAGTGGGCAAGCCATCACTATACTAATGAAAAGCTTCTTCGTCCATTTTTGGTCTGTAACCTGAGCCGATTACAACGAATTTTTCGCAAACGAATGCATAGTAGGTGTGTGTTATTACGCATTCCTTTTCGGGGAAATCAAGGGGAAATCTCAAATTTAAGGCTAATACAGGCCAGCTTAGGTGGTCTGCTTCTGCTGCGGGATAACGAGCACCAGCATTTTGTACTATAGAAAATTAGCCATTTCTGGTTCAAAATTCCAAGACGAATCTTCAATAAAAATTCCCCTTCTCAAGCTTCTACGACTTTACATCCGCCGAAAAACTTTTGATGAACAGACCATACTCGAAAACGATATGCGCCGGTCTTTCGGGTATAAACTTGTCAAATTTCAGGCTTTCGGAAAATTTTCCAATATACCGTGTTGGCAACATCACAAGGATGCCAGTCCTTCTTCATTCGAAGAAAATCGTTGACAATGAGCAAAATTATGGTGTTTCAAAAAATCAGATGCAACTGCCCCGGAACTTTTGCACGCACTTAATATTTTTATTAATTTTATTTTCCGTCTGGGTACCCAAAACGGCGGAGACCCCAATTTTTTCCCACGCCTCCCTTCCCGCCCACTTTCTGCGTCCGCGACTGGTGCTTAGCCACCTGAATTAAATTTGATTCACGATTGAGGTCGTACAACGAGGTGTTGGAGTTGTTGGCTCTTGATGAATTGGGTGATCACATACTATGCGAAAGGAAACAAAGAAAGCGGGTAATTTAGGAAAAATCACCTTCTGTATTTCTCAGTCGGACGAGTTCTGACATAAGAAGGACGGGTTCGAACGCCACGACGCGAAAGAAATCGGACAGAAGAGCTCGGACGAGTTTGGACAGGAGCTCTACCCTTTTTCTTTAGAACTTTGGGATCTCGAAGAAACGAAATGACGACAATCGCTGTTTTCTTCGCACTCCTGGTGTACTCGCCTGCTTCAAAACTTCCCGCAGGTATAACTTCCTTATTCGAAGGCAACTTTAGCACATGACGATAACACCATAAGTTTTATCAATATTCCAGATCGTGAACCCATGAAATGTCATAAAGGTTCTCCCTGAGACTTTGCATAACTCGGGGAGTTTAGAGCTCCTAATTCGAATTCAATACTCATTTTTTGCCAACGCAACCACTGTGAAGTTATTGTAAGCACGACGGTGTGCACAATGCGGAAATTCTAGAAATTCTCCAGAAATGCGCGGAAGAGCTCTTTTACATATGCTGCGATCACACACTATTTTGCGATAAAGCAGCTCCTCCATGCCGACATTCGCACATTTTCACTTGCTGATTTGTTTCATTCCATTTGTTTCTTTCTATTTCCAATGTATTTGAGCAAGAAAGCAACAACTTTTTGTGATTAGCATGTGAAATTATTAGCATAAATTGGTAAAAAAACAGAATCCCTACAGTATATATATATAATAAACATAGAGACGTGACGCTGGTGTCACCGTGATCATCCTTAGTCCCGTTCATAGGTGCGGGCGCTTCTGGCACAAACAGCGTGAATTTGTAAAATATGGTCAAGATTGGCCACCCTTTTCTGAGGGCCAAAGTATGGAAAACTCGTCGACCCTACACACTTTTATTGCCCTTCTTGTTCTTCCTAGCCATGTTCCCAAGAGCAGGGGTAGGCATTCCTCGTATGGTTGCGTCATTTTCCTCGATTGAAAGCGTCTTTGTCTGTGAGCTTCAGTGAACGCATGTCTTCCTCTATCCTATCCAGCCATCGAATTTTCGGTCTTCCACTCGGTCTACGTCCCTCCACGGTGAAATTCATGGCTGATTTGACGACTGAATTGTCGCCGCTTCTCAATACGTGCCCGTACCAACGTAGCCGAGCCTCACACATCTTCGTCACGATTAGAGCTACTCCGAACATCGCGCGCATATCATCGTTTCGAACTCTGTCAAGGCGCGTAAGCCCCTCGGTCCAGCGGAGCATTCGCATTCCCATTGTATGAAGGGTCTGTTCGTGCTTCAAGGTGGTCGGCCAACATTCCGCCTCATACAATTCCATAGGTCTTACCACTGTGCGATATCTCTTAAATTTCAATTTCAGAGGGACCTTCCTATCACACGTCACTCCTGTCACCTGCCGCCACTTACTCCTCCACCTACTTTGCCCAATACTCGGCTTCGACTAGAGTGCTACTGTCAGCTGAGATACGGGATCCAAGGTACTTGAAAGCAGAGGCTTTCCGGAGTTCTGCATCATCGACAAAGATTGTACCGGGAGTTTGCTCTCCACATTCGACGTACTCTGTCTTCTTGATGTTGATCCTCATCCCATACTATTCCAGCCGATCTTTCCAAGCTTGCACCTTTTACTGGAGTTCCTCCCGAGTGCTCGCGGCAATCATCACGTCGTCCGCATAGAGGAGTGTCCATGGTGTCGTTGATTGGAGGTCGCTTGAAATCGTGTCCATGCAAAGGATGAACAGAAGTGGTGATTTGTAGTGCAGAGCCCTGGTGAACTCCCACACAAACTTCAAACGGTGGTGAAGTTCCTGCAGCACATGTGACTGAGCTCGTGGCATCATCTTGGCATGGAGAAGCTGCATCGATCGTACGTATTCTTCCGGGACCCCATGAGCGCGTAGCAAGAGTCAGTTCACGGGGAATCCTGTCGAAGGCCTTCTCAAGGTCGAGAAAGGCTAGGTGCACAGCCTTCTTCTTCTCTCGATGTCTTTCAGTAAGCAGTCTGATTGCGTGTATTGCGTCGGTTGTGCTACACTTTTTGACAAACCCCAGTTCCGTGAAACTTCAACGATGTCGCGGAGTCGGTTATCCAGAATTCGCTCGGGGATCTTCATAGTATGATCATTTCTGAGAATGGGAACGGGTATGGTGAGGTGCAGTCGATTCAAGTAGATGGGAAGAGAACAAGGAATAGGTATGAGCAATAGGGGCGCCGGCATCCAAGAGTGGGTAGGCGCAAGGAGACTGCTCCGTCGATGTGATAAAGTAGCGCCGGCGCCTAAAGTGGTGGGAGCCGGGTCCGCCGCTGTGATGAGGGTACGCCGGCGCCCAATGTGGGGAAGCCGGGTCCGCCGCAGGGCACGCCGGCGCCCAAAGTGGGGGGACGAGTCCACCGCTGTGATAAGGGTACGCCGGCGCCCAAAGTGGGGAGAGCTGGGTCCGCCGCTGTGATAAGGGTACGCCGGCGTCCAAAATGAGGGGAGACGGGTCCACTGTTGTGATAAGGGTACGCCGGCGTCCAAAGTGGGGGGAGTCGGGTCCGCCGTTGTGATAAGGGTACGCCGGCGTCCAAAGTGGGGGGAGTCGGGTCCGCCGTTGTGATAAG
>JARK01001415.1:368371-380707 GCA_000688135.1 Ancylostoma ceylanicum
ACCGCTGTGATAAGGGTACGCCGGAGCCTAAAGTGGTGGGAGCCGAGTCCGCCGTTGTGATAAGGGCACTCCGGCGCCTAAAGTGGTGGTAGCCAGGTCCACCGCTGTGATAAGGGCCGCCCAAAGTGGGGAGAGCTGGGTCCGCCGCTGTGATAAGGGTACGCCGGAGCCTAAAGTGGTGGGAGCCGGGTCCGCCGTTGTTAAGGGTACTCCGGCGCCCAAAGTGGTGTGAGCCATGTCCACCACTGTGATAAAGGTACGTCGGCGCCCAAAGTGGGGGACACGCGTCCGATAGCAAAGTGGGGGGAGACGGGTCCGACAAATGTGCGCCGGCGCCCAAACTGCGGAGACGCTTTGAGGCGGGCTTCACGGTGTGAAAGGGTGTGCCGGGACTCAAAGGTGTGGAATCGCTTGAAATAATGAAGGAATGCACACACACGGGACCAGTCCCATGCAAATATCCATAGCGGCTTCCTCTCCTACATGCTTTTCTTCCTCCCCTGCACCTACTTGCTCATCATCCCCTTCCCCACTCTCTGCCCTTTCCATTCGTGTATGAATGAGCCACCCCCTTCATTCTGTTTACATGCAGCAGTAGACTCTCATCACTTAACTACCACAAGAGCCAGCTAAACATGGATCATTCCAAGTGACCATCTGCAGTGAATCGGTTACATCCAAATGCTCACAGCCCCAAGGGCTACCAAAGAGCGTCACTTTGTGGAGATGAGAGATTTCAGGGAATTTCAGGAGAGCGTTAAAACTATTTGAGAGGGATATAGGTATCCCCTGAGAGGTTTTTCCGTGTTTTTTTTTCGCATTTGCTGTGAAGTATGCGAGCGAAGCGAGCATTAGTAGAAGTCTGGAAGCCCGGCGTCAGCCGGACGGCCAAGCTGGTATATGATATTCATACTCTATATATATTGCAGAAAATTTGTGACTCTGTGCGTGCGTGCACACCATTGAGGGGGCTGAAGTAGCGGTGAGCGATGGAATCACTGATTTTACAGGGATAAGGCGGCATTCGAAAACGAGGAAACCCATGGAGACAGAACCAGCGATATGATAAGGGTGCGCCGGCGTCCAAAGTGAAGGGGGAGACGGGTCCGGCGATATGATAAGGATGCGCCGGCGTCCAAAGTGGGAGGAGATGGGTCCGGCAATATGATAAGGCTGCGCCGACGTCCAAAGTAGGGGGAGATGTGTCCGGCGATGTGATAAGTGTGGCGTCCAAAGTGGGGGAGACGGGTCCGGCGACATGATAAGGATGTGCCGACATCCAAAGTGGGGGAGACGGGTCCGCCGTTCTGATAAGGGTACGCCGGCGCTCAGAGTGGGGGGAGACGGGTCCGCCGTTCTGATAAGGGTACGCCGGCGCTCAAAGTGGGGGGAGACGGGTCCGCCGTTCTGATAAGGGTGCGCCGGTGTCCAAAAGTGTGCAAACGCGTGCGAACGGCTCGATAGATGGAGAAGAGGTGCACCGGTGCAGAGTAGCGCGAAAATGCCCTTAATCAGGTCCATGTTTATTCTAATTGTGCTCTGGCACCCAAAATCAGAATGTATCAAATGTCCGGCCTTAGCAGTGACTACTATACCATTCATCTCATTCTGCCCACATCACGTCCCTCCTGCCTGTTCTACCCTCATTTGTGTCCGAACGCACCGCTCCGTCCTCTTTTATATGTTCATGCTGATTATTATCAATGAATTATCAATTATCAATGAATTATCAACTCACAGCAAACAGAGAATGATAAACCATTTCCCGTATTCACTCCAGGTTGAATCGGTTACATATTGTTACAATTAGCTATTTTATTCGATAGAATGATATAACTGCTCTGAGGAGGGGACGCAAGCAGTTCTCTTTGATCGGTCCATTTTTTATTGGGAGGACATTTAGGGGAAGCGGAGCAGATTCTGCATGCCCATAATTCTTCTGTATGGATGCGAGGTGAAGTCATGCGACCGAAGCGAGCATAAAGAAAAGTCTGGAAGTCCGGCGTGAGCCGGACGGCCAGACTGGTATATGATATATGACGGGGTCACAATCGCTCCCTTTATGTGATAATTCTCATAGCGTCCACGAGCTCGGACGAAGGTGATAACATAGCGAAAGACGATGTCGTCAGCAAAGCAATGATGATTAATATGCTGGCCATCAACTAGCACGTCCATGTTATACCATGACGTCCTCGAGAGGAGCGCTTAATAGTTTTGGTGAGACAATGTCGCGCTGTCCAACCCTTTTTCTGAGTTTGGCACTGATGCCATTGAAAAATGACGAAATTCTAGTCGTGAAGTTAGTGTAGAGCCTGCGATATGCTTCGAATGTATTAGGTAGACCTTGATGGTCGGGGCTTCGAGGGATGCTTCTGTCTGGACGAAACAGAACGGTTTCTCCAAATGTGCTACAGAGAGGCATCTTGTACTCTCGCATACTCTCATAAATCTCGCAACCATGAGCATGTGATCGACCATGATCAATCCTTTTCAAAACCCTCATTCTTCGCATGGCTGTCATTCATCTAGCGTTCTTCCGATTCTTCGTTGAGGATTACTCGCGTGAAAAACTCGTGGAATACGGACAACACACAGATTGGGCGAACATTACCAATATCCTGCGGATCTGCGTTCTCTTACAGTACTTCTGCTGATCTTCCACTGGTTAGGTAGCTTGCATTGCAACTGGTACCGCATGAAAAGCCTAAGCAGTATGCTGATAGAAAAAGGCGGTAATTCCCACAGATGTTTCGGTTGAATCCTGTTGAAGCTCGGTGCAGTATGAATCCTCAATGACCTAAGGACATGTCGGACATTGGAAGGGAGAACCGATGCGAAAACCAATCATGGTGTTAAAGTCGCCTAAGATTACGCTTTAGGAGTTACAGAATTTTCCTGTAGAACAGCTGCAAGCCTGACCCTAAATTGACAGCTGCTGATTTGATGAAGGAACCACATCCGCTAGAGGATATGTTCGCACCTAGAACAAGCGTCTTATGGAGTTACCAGTGTGGCCGTTCAGCTGACGCCAGACTTCCAGAGTTCTATTGATGTTCGCTTCTCTCGCATACCTCACAGTGAATGTAAGCAGAGTCCTGAAAAATTTTCGGGGTATACCAACATCCTCCCGTGAAGTGGAAACGCATTCCCGCAAAACCCTTGAAGCCGCCAGCGGTGGCCTTCTCTCATCTCAACAAAGTGATGCTCTTTTGTTGATCCCAGGGGCTACGAATATTCGCGTGTAACCGATTTAGTAGAAACCAGCCTGAGAGTCCGGCTGACGCCGGCTGACGCCGGACTCTCAGGTTTCTATTCGTGCTCGCTTCGCTCGCGTTGCCTTCATGCGGCACCTCCCACACCACACCGGCCATTCCTCACTTATTAAAACTCTCGTTTTTTGCACCTTCGAGTTTTCCGGTTCCGAGGAGCCTTTTCCACAGCTGTGCAACAGGCGCGCGACATTTTCCCTTGTGTAGGACCATTGGACTCCAGGCGTTTCCACACTTTCAGTCGCCAGCGTCTCTCACCCCACCGTTGGACCCATTTCCAGGCTTTCTTCCACTTTTGGATGCCGGCGCACCATTGTCACACCGTTGGACCCGTCTCCGAGCGTTTCCCCACTTTTGGACGCCGGCGCACCCTTATCACCTTATTAGACCTGTCTCCAGACATTTTCCCGCTTTTGACGCCGGCGCACCCTTATGACACCGTTGGAAACATCTCTGAGCGTTTCCCCACTTTTGGACACCGGCGCATCCTTATCACCTTATTAGACCTGTCTCCAGACCTTTTCCCGCTTTTGACGTCGGCGCACCCTTATCACACCGTTGGAAACGTCTCTGAGCGTTTCCCCACTTTTGGACACCGGCGCATCCTTATCACACCGCCAGACCCGTCTCCAGGCATATACCCGCTCTTAGATGCCGGCGCTCATTCGTCCCACAGTTGGACCCATTTCTAGGTCCCCCCCCCCCACTTTTGGACGCCGGCGCACCGTTGCCGCACAAGTGGATCCCTTGCATAGCATTATCACCCGTTCCGGGCGCCGGCCCAAGCCTACAGCGTCACCCCTCATCCGCGTCCTTCTTCGCCTTCCTTGCTCCTCCTCTTCGACATAAAGAGGTCCTACCCATCTTTTCCCTTTTATAGTGTCTGGGCTCATCTCATTCATTCCAGCTGTGGTAAACACAACAGTCGGTCCTTAACATGTTTGAACATGACAAAAGTGGCCCAAAACACCTGTAAATTAGTGTAAAAATCAAAATTTGCAACCTTTTCGTGTATAGCTCGATGCGCTGGACACGATGGTGTAGGTATTTTCCATTTTTTGATGGCTGGTTCTTGTGCACAGATTCACACATATGTACACACATGAAGTGCCAATTAACAAGAAATAAGATGTTTACTTGGAATGATTTATGTTTAGCTGGATATTGGTGTAATTTGAATGATAAGGGTCTACTGGCGTATATAAAGAGAATGAAAGAGGTGGTCCTTTCAAACACCAATGGAAAAGACAGGGAGTGGGGAAAGAAATAATGAGCAAGCAGGCGTAGAGCAAGAAGGAAACCATGTAAGAGAGAAAGCCGCGGTGAATACTTGAAAAGGATTGGACCCGTCCCCATACGTTTCTTCATTTTTTGAAGCGATTTCACACCTTTCAGCTCCTGCACAACACCGTGGAAACCCCAAAGTGTCTCCCAACCATTGTGCGCCGGCGCCTCCTTACCAAAGCAGTGGACCCGTCCCCTCCCACTCCCGATTCGGGCCCCGGCGCACCCTTATCACAACGGTGGACCCGTCTCCCCCACAATGGCACAATGGACGCCGCTGGCGCACCGCACCTGTCGCAGGGTCGCATAGTGCTATCACCACTTATCGGTGCAATATTTTCGCAACACTGAGACCATTGTGGAGCAGTTTCTTTACTCCAGGCCACTATCCTTGAATTTCGTTTCACACACATACACGTAAGCCCCTCATCATAATCCGTGATAGGGGGAGGGGTCAAACATATGTTTTTTCTAGTGGACTACACAAGACTTTTTCACTCGGGCTTCTACCGGTCCCATCAAAGTTTGTGAAAAGTTGTGCGAACAACGACTGCTCTCACTTTGCTGGTACATATATCACTCAAATTAGAAATGCCCGGATAAGCGGTATATTATGTAAACCGTGTGCGAATAAGTGAATGTCTAAGCATCATTCAGACGACGCTGTTGAAGTAATGGAGCAGGATTCAAAAGTAAAACTCACGCTGGATTGCAAAGACTGGTCGAGCAGCAGGAAATCACCAGAATCGTGCTACCGAAGTTCACACAAATGGGTCAATGAGTTTCAGGACAACCGCACAGCTCACAACTCAATCGCATTTTGCGAAGGAGATTTCAGTCCACAATTTCTAGAAAACATCAGAACAGTCATACAATGGAGTTCTCCAAAGGAAGTGATTATAGTAAGATGATCTACATAGGACCGTGTCCATGCAACTGTTACTTCTACTGCCATAATGAAGCATCTCAATTCACCAGCGAGAACTGCCCATCTAGAGCAATTTTCGATTACGACGTTAAGACAACTAGGGGTAAAACAGCGGGAGCAAACGTTACTAATGGTAGTACAAATACTACCAAAAATTATTCATCAATGAAACAGAACACGGAAGCGGGGACAGTTCGAACCATAGTTCATTCAAAATCCAGTGAGAGAATGACGCAAGAGTATTTTCTGACAACAAATCGAGGAAAAGGTGGAAGGGAAACCAGTCCAGGACCTGTCATTATTCCAAGTAGTCTCGACTCATCCAAGTATTGTGACAAATCTACCACATCAGCAGAAGTGAGTCTCTCATCTGAAATCTCTGAGCTTACGTCAGCTGAAAAAATAGATGAATTAAGCACAGCACCAGATATTTTGAGTAATGCACTTCATGGAACATCCCTTACATTCAAAACTTTCAGTGGAGGATTCACCTCATTTGCTTCTGACGGAATAGTTGCTTCTAGTGGAGATATACAGCTAGTGCAAACAGAGAGGGAGAAAGAGCCTACGACACTTCGGATGGCTAAGCAAAGCACAGGCACACGGTCTAGAAGGTCTGTCCGTAATCATTCGACTGAATCTGCGGCAACATCATTAGTGACGATAGAAGCTCTTGAGAACACAGTTCTTGCGTTGGATACGACTACCGCTGACATCATTTATGGTTTTTTCAGCCATCAAACTACCAATAATAGACGGTCAGAAGTAGTAACTTCGAAGGTAGTTCCAGAAACGAGTGAACGAGCAAGTTCCGTCAGCATGGGTTTTTACCAAACCGCAACAGGGAAACGAAGGACACAAACTTCGTCCTACAATTTGGTGGATATTTTCAGAAGTTCTATACCACAGACAAATGCAGATACACCGAAGCCAGGAAAAAAATGCGGAGCAACAACTCCTCCGGCAGCAACAAAAGCAATAGCAACAGCGGTGAAAACAACGCAAGGACCAGCAGGAGCACCAACATCAACATTAGCAGCAGTAAAAATAGGAACAACAACAACAGTGGCAGTAGCATCAACACTAATCCCAACAGCAACGGCAAGTAAGACAGAAAAGACGCGAACTTCGCTTCACTATTCTGTTGATATCTCCACTAGTTCTAAAAAAGCAGAAAGGAATGCAGGAACAACGAATTCGCGAGAAAACAATGGGTACTTAGAGACAGTGACAGCAGCGACAACAACAAAAAGAATGCAGGAAACACAAGAAGCAACATCGTTGAGATTAACAGCCACAACAACGACAGCGACGACAGTAGCAGCAGCGACAGCAAAAACCTCGGAGCCACAAACAACAGCAATTGACCAGCGTTACTTGTTACTAGCAGTGGAGCCAACAAGTCAAAATCGCGAAACTCCGACAAATGGTGCCACGACAGTTACGAGCTCCAAAGGTAGAGCTCTGATACCTGTTGCAGCCCTATCCAGTGTTTATAAGACTGTACTAAAATCTGACAGTAGCACTGCACGTCCTGTTGTTGATAGTCCTCCTAGTTCTATAAAAAGTGAGCCATCTTCTCTTAGTAAGTATGGAACACAGGGGGTCAATTTCGCCGTAACAAGTGGAACTCGAGTAGCATTTCAGACTTCGGTGTCCGCAGCTTTTGAAGCCCTCTTCTCACCAAGTATTCTAAGGGCGACTAAGACAGCATTTTCAAGTCGGAAAGGAACCAGCAGGTTCCTCTATTCAGCCAGCGCGGGAGTTCACGCGGAGCGAGACACACATTTCACCCTCGAGTGGCCTATGTCGACATCAATCTCTACAACAGAATCCAACCCAAACACCATAACAAGACCCGTGGAGGTTATAAACACTGAGGCGAATGGCTACAGCACTGTGCTAAACCACCACGGTGCAACAAATACTATTCCATCATCACAGAAAATGGTTTCAGCTCCGCTTCAAGAAGAGCTCTTGTCTACGCAAACGTCTGCGAAACATACATCTTTACCGACAACAAGCGAGCGCTACAACGGACAATCAGATAAAACTGTATCGACTCATGCGCTGCACTTGATCCCGTCATCGCTGACTAGCACTGCCTCTATAACCTCCCGAAAATCTTCATTTCCAGGGAACGTGGCCTCCACTTTTGAAAGCACAGCAACCATACCAATGACATTGGCTCTTGGTCACAAGGTTCCTCTCACTAGCAACATCGAGAAATATTCTATATCTTATAGCTCTTTAACAGCACCGCGAAAAGTTTACATTTCTGCAGAAGCTCAAAATGAACTGACGAGTACTCAAGCCACATTGTTTGCAAACAATGATAGCACGGAACACATGCCAGTAACGCAACCAACGACGGATCGGACGAATATGACAGCAAGTTCGTTTTAATATCCAAATGTTGATATCCCTATCAAGTGCATGAGTCTATACTGCAAAATTAGGACATTACAGCACTTCATGAAACTACATATAATGCTTAATATTCAGGCCTTTCGGATCACTGCAAACGACCTTGTCCATCTGCTTATGAAGAAGGACCTGAATATTGCTATCGCATTTTGTCCGCAAAAGACTCCTCGACGTACAGAAGGGTGAATATGAAAATTTATTTCTAGTTCTGTTTCAATCTTACAACTGAGAATATGAAGTATTAAAGAGGATTCGCATCTTAACTAGCGTAGCTGGCATGAAATTCAAAGAGAAGGATGGTTCGAGAGATTCAATGTTCTCAACCGTACCTTCGTCCAGGCTCAGATTGGGCTCACGAAAGTGAAGGAGTTTTTTCGTGGGAAAAATGTTACCGTGAAGCCGTTCTAAACTGAAGCACCACATATGGAATGGACACTCAGCATCATTTCCTTTTGATAAAAGAGCTGTGATCGCGAAAGCTGTAACCAACACATGCTGTAGGCTTATAACAATCCTTATTATGATATTTGCGCTGGAAAACTGCAGGCCTTGAAGAACTGTCAAAACGAAAGCGATTCTGACCTCGCTGATGAGATCGACCTCAGAGAGCCAGATGTAATTCAACTCGTCCGTATAGCCAGGTGCGTGTTTTCCGAATCGAATCATGGCATTTTCTGTTCCATAATTCTCTGTTGTTTTTTTTTTTCATTGAACTCAACAATAATTCCGATACCGAACATAGTGGGCGCATACGCCTCAAATCATCCCGCTCCAGCTGTGCATGTATACTAATAGAAATGATCTCACGACAGGGAAGATTCTTCTTGAAAATGAAGAAAAACATGGAAAATGGAAATCTCATAAAAAGATTGGGCAAGCAGAGTGCTCCTTTTTCGGGAAACTGAGAGAGAGGTGCGGTAAGCTAGGAACTTTGCTTGTGCCGAAGACCATGTCGCGTGCAACATAATCGTGAAACATGAATTTATTCCCGAAGAAAAAATAGAGTAAATCCTATCGGCACTCACACATGAAATAAGTGAAATTTGCTGGAATTTGCTCTTCGTGTGAATTCGAGCAGACTTCCAGTAAAATTTAGCGAAATTCACCATCTTATTTACGGGAACCGTCGACTGGATGCACTGAGGAACGTCTTTGGTGCAGAGCTAGGGGCCGGGACTGGGTTTGAGTGTTCAGAAGACTCAACTTGCTCTTTCATTGGCAAAACCTATGCGGCAGGCCCGCGACAGTGCTGCTGTGCGTGGCTAGTGGATCGGATATTGAACACCCGGAAAATTTGCGTAAATTTTAAGAGATTTCGCTTAGTTTTCGGAGATTAACGTACATTTCTTGGGCGGAATCGGGAATACCAGAAGTATAAGCAAAATCTACTCGAAAAAACACGTAATCTACTGGAATTTTCTCACCTGAGTAGGACTAGCGTTTGAATTTTGTTTTGTATTTTTTCGCTGCATTGTTATCTTTCACGTTATCTTTCCTTGTCTCAGAATTCAGGCGTTTGGAACGCCGTTGAACCCACGCACTTTTTGCCGATGCAGGCTTTCGGCAGGTAGTCGCGGGTGGAGCAAGAATAGTTGCTGAAGGTGCGGATGGAGCAGCAAAAGTTGGTGTGATCTCGCATGGTGCAGGATTCACGCTGGTATTCCTGTACCCTGTCTTTTATTCTCTATTCCCATGTAGCAACCGAGGTGTATATAAGCCGGCAGACGGCTTTAAAAACCTAGTCTTGTTTCCGCTGTGGCGGAGAGCAGGCAAGCCCTACGAGAATTGATTGGCCAACTGAGGCTCGGTTCAAACCGTGCCCCAGTGTAACGACTGGCCAGACGAGATGTGTGGGATGACGGCGCGTGACGGCGCGGTGCGCGAGGTAGATCCTATAAACCTTATTCTGAAGTAATTCGTCTTTAGTTGTGCTTGCTAAGCGCCACTTTTGAAGGTGGCTAGTATTACAGCTGCAGGATGATCTGCTCCTGCTCCTGTCATCCCAGCAGCAGGATCACGGCAAGGCAAATGCAGGTGAAGGCGCGACAAGCGGTGGAACAGGCTCGCCAACTCCACCCTCTTTCGCGTTTCCTGCAGGTTTCATGCCGCGAGAAACCATGCGAAGCTTTCCGCACAGGAAGAACTCTACTTTTGCGAAACCCAGATCAACATGAGGAATTTTCGCCGACAGTTGTGGTACTCATGTGAAGCCTCATCTATGGATACAGCAGATTATAATTTTCCTTAAATCACCCTTAACTTTTGTCGTCAATAATGCTATTTTCTAGCTATCTAAAAGATTGGACCTGTTTTGTATGAGTTTTAGTTTCTTTTTTGGAGCTGTGCAACTCAGTTATGTATAAACCTACATTCGCAAACGGCCGTCAGTAGGTGGAGTTTCCCATGCGTGGTGCTTCGTCGGTAGGAGTTTCACTTGTCGGGCAGAGCTTCACGCGTGAAACATTCTGTTGGGCAGAGTTTATACGGGCAGAATATTATATACCGCATCGGCGCTCCAAACGCCGGAGTGTCTGAGCTACTTCGTCCGATACATCGGTTTTGAAATACAATCTTGAATACTTGCTCGAATTTCGTGCGCAATTCAGTTCTCATATGAGGAAATGCAATATTGCATCAAATGCAATATTCCTTTCTATTTTTTTGCGATGCACCGTTTTCGCATTATTTCCCCGAACTCTGGTTTGAATTTCGCGCAGCAATTATATCGCAAAAAAATGCGAAATTAAATGAGTTGCGAAACTTGAACAAAAATGGGTCAATGTAGAACAATATTCAAATGCACGTCTTATGCATTACAGAAGGGTCACGAAATGCACGCATTATGTCGAGTTTGTTTTATTCCCTTCATTCCCCTTCATTCATAATTCATTCATATTCTCCTTTCGAAAGTTGCAGCTCTGCATTAAAAGATCGGGAAAATAAGCAGCGACCATTAATAGCCTAGAACATCGATGAAACCATAGCATCGCGCCTGCACGCGAAATCGGCCCATCGCGTCATTTTCGAGGAAAATGGTATGAAGAGAACGCGACGAGGATTCGCGACGGTGCCTCAGGAACGACAGCTACCACAACACAACCACTCAGGTTCAACCTTTTCTAATCAGTTTGCTTGTGCGCGACGGTCGCGTTGAGTCGATGTATAAACTTATCACTAGCTGGAACAAGACCAGCGATTACCATTATGCCTACTTCGATTGCCACCAATCATCGTTCGATTCCCTATAACATTTTTGCTAGAAATACTTTGTGCAATTACAGTGGGCGTCAATGGCGGTGACCCGTCTGCGGCCTCGCGAAGCACACAGCGCGACCGCACCGCTCACGCTAGAATCGTCGCCGCAGTAGCTTATCTGGGTTTTCTTGATAGTTGTTCATCATATTTGATGATAACCAATAAGAAAACTAACTGACTATCAAGAAAACCCCATAATTTGATGTCCCGGAGAGTGTTCTCGCTCGAGCGGCGCGGTAGCGCCGCGTTTTGTTCGAGGCCGCAGACGGGTCACCGCCATTGACGCCCACTGTACAATCAAGCTGATGCCAGAAGCCCGAATTGAGAGTCGTTGTTGAAGAAAGACCCTTAAAATGTGAAGAAACCCATTGAAACTCATTATTGCGGGCTATTTATTATACTAGCATTCTGCCACAATTTCTAACATTTCCTTTCATGCTCGAGCTGGACTTGGTTCAATCCCTCCACCGCCGCCACTTGGATGACTATTAATTCCATTATCTCTTCCGCAAACTTCGATATAAAGTTGCAGACGATTGAAAAACTTTTATCTTCAGTCAACTTCTGACTCCAGCCGCAACATTGTTCTATGTCAACGAACATGCATCAAAAACCATCAGAGAAACCAAGGCCGTCCGTGTCATTTCAATGAAGGGGACAACTCGATTCTTCCTGGATGTGAACACTACGGCAGGAATGAACGATCACTTCAATGAAGTGCACGGTATCTGCAAGAGGACAAGTGGGTATAACATTCTCTTACATAACTGAGGTGAAAGACAGAAACAGCGCGTTACTTCATCACCAGTCTGCCTACCCGACTGGTACCGGACTCCCAGACTCCTACTGATGCTCGCTTTGCTCGCGTACTTCACTGTGATGGCGAAAACGTTGTTGAGGATGTGTTAAGTGAAATTATCCAGGATCTAGTGAACCTATAACCCCACAGTTAAATTTTCCTTCCTTTTCCCACCCATTATTTTCTTTTTTTTTCACCCCACAATTTCTTATTAAGCCTTTGGACCCGTCAGGTCAGCAGTACCCTCTTTTTCTGCTTCTGCGAAATGAGGTTCACGTGTTACCTGTAGCAGGTACGATCAAGTTACGACCTCTCAAATGATTTATATCCAGCCGGCTGTGGATCTTCGAGTGATATGAGTCTACTAATAT
>JARK01001415.1:380852-410966 GCA_000688135.1 Ancylostoma ceylanicum
AAGGGGGGGGGGGGGTTGGTCGAAAGAAGAAGAATAACACGAATCCACAACATCGATTTCGGTTTCAGTAATCCGCGATTTTTTAAGAT
This sequence comes from Ancylostoma ceylanicum, assembly GCA_000688135.1. Lineage (NCBI taxonomy): Eukaryota > Metazoa > Nematoda > Chromadorea > Rhabditida > Ancylostomatidae > Ancylostoma > Ancylostoma ceylanicum. The sequence goes on from JARK01001415.1 coordinate 380,942, forward strand.
GGAGCCGTAGCGCGGTATCCTCACTGCCTAAAAAATGTTTTAAGCACGAGAACTTTCTGTGAGAGTTTTGCTTCAATCTGTGGAATATTGTTTGTTAAGATTCAAATAATTGATTATTTTCACAACTTTGTTAATTATAAAGATGTACAACAAGGTGACTTGTTCGTTTTGATTTCAAGCACGACAACAGTTGGATATTTCTATTGTACGGATTGATGTCGACGTACGCCGAGTATATGTTGTCCTCTCACCTAACTATTTTTGTTTCTGCATCTTCTAGAAATGTGTGTATCGCTGCAAGTCAACTACAGCGCTGGCTCAACGGGGAAACCTATCAGTCATGCAACTAATCTGTAGGTTGGCGGATTGCCTCAGTGGAGCGAGCCGGAAGTGTACTCCTTGTCATTGTTGTTTCCTTACGCCATTATTGTTTTCCATCTAATAACGTAAAAGGAAACGTTAAGGGAGTGCACTTGAAGTATAGCGAACGTATGGAGAAAACTGTAGGGAATGCAAGAAACGATTACATACGAACAGACTCGCAAGATCTCCTACAGTGTCTTGGCAATTGACCTCTGTGTAACACAGAACGTCTAATGAGTCTGTGTTGGTTGCTCAACGTCTGCTATTCATTGAACGCATAAACATCACCATGTATTGTTCATACAACTACAAAGTTACTGAAGGAGGTGCATAATGTACAAATGTTTTGAAGGCCACAGAACCTGCATTGCAGAGTATTGCGCCAAAATGCAGTGCCGTCTCGACGATTTTGTGTTTTATGGCACGGATACTGAACTGGTTCTGCCCAAGATTCACCCAAGAATGGACAATGGACAGAAGTTGAAGTATGATATTGCATATAATACTATTCTTGATCCCGGGTTAGGATAAAAATCTATTTGACTACTACAATTACTATTATACAAGTGCTCCGACTCGCCTCCGGCGAGTCTCGCACTTGCACGCTTCGCGGGACTTCGGTACTAACGTACCAATGATTTTCAACAAAAACGGATGAGCCCGACAGTTGCGAAGCCCGCCGAAGGCGAGTCGGAGCACTTGTAGGAATGGTAATCGCCTCCGTATAGAAACGTGAACTTCGCATTTAACCCTTTCTAAACGCTTAACACAGAACAGACACAGACAGAACCCTGAGAGTTTAACCACCGATAGCAACTTGTATTCCAATGAGTTAAAGAATAAACAATAAATAAACATTCGCTTTCTTCTGTGGTAGACTACTCATAGATATTCGCACATGAAACCTATACCGTTCGGGTCAGAATTGTGCCCCGCAGTGCAAAAAAATCATTGTGATCTACGCGAAGCGCGGCGAAACTACTCTTTAGTGATGGGGATAGGGGGCCGAAAATCGATAAAACCGACTTTCGGAAAAACGGCAAAAGATCCTTACGTTGCACTGCGGGACACAATTCTGAGTCGAACGGTATATGATTCATGTGTGTTTGTTGGTTGGATCGTGAGATATAAGCGATAACCAACAAACACACAAACAGATGAGTTTTACTCTATAGTGATTTGATGATATTGAGTAACTGTCTATTTGTGGATTGAATAGTTGTTCTTGTCGTTGTAGTGTCATCGGATAGTGTCATGAACCATAAAAGTGTCATTTGTCCCCTAAATGATCATGTCATACATGACTGTTTCAGAGTTCCCTGCGCTCACCAGGACAATGCCAAGATTATAGAGGTGACATGCAGTGATAGGGGAGCGTTGCAGCCACATCCGACTACAGTTAATTGCACTCCTGATGGTTTGAAGTCATTACCTTATTGTGCTCATGATGTGTTTCATAACTCCTCTGCACCAATTATAAATCATTGTCCTTCTATGGGAGGCCTCATCATTGCGACACTGCATAGGATCCGACGAGGGAGAACCCGATGAAATGGAAACGCCATGGAATCGCAGGGTGCGTGAGTCATGCGGCGAATGCCATCACTTGGGAACAGCCAGCTGTCAGCAAGTGGAAGGAGGTTTTGTGTGTACATGCAAGAACAACTGGAGTGTAAGTGGGAGGTTCAAAGTCGCTTATTACTTTCTCATCCCCCGAAGAGATACTGAATATTTCAGAGAGTCATTTTAGATTGATGAATGCGTAGAAAGACAAGAAAAGGTTTTTTTCTCGAGTCATTACAGTATAAGTATCTGTTCCAGGGGTTTATCTGTTGGAAATCCCCTAATCAGTGCTGGCTTCATCAGTTACAATGTGGCGCCAACGGTACATGTAAATCTGAAGTTGACAGGGTAATTTCGAGTCCACGATCTCATACTTATCAAATATAATTGAACCTGCCCTGAACTAAACTGTAAGAAGTGGTGTGAAAACTCCCACCACTTTTTACAGCTTTAGTTAAGAGCAGATTCTTTCACAGCTCATGAATTAATCGTGAATTTCCCCCACGTTTGCAGTCAAGAAGATCTTAGAAGAGAGCGAGAGAATATGCAATTTTATCGCGGTTATTAAGGCCCTTTGTTTGTGCGAAGAAGGATATGGTGGCGAACAGTGCCAAATCTCAAAGCCAAAATTGTCCTTCTATGCACGCAATCAGGTAGGTGGTTTAGGCAATTTTTATGTCACGCCGCTACGGAAGTCTTACGTAAACCGTACGCGGTATGAAGCGATCACAAACGAGAAAACATTAGTCATTCTGGTTTCGCTAGCACATTTCTATCCATTCGATACAATCAGAAGTTCATTAGAAAACCAAGACGAAGACACTGCGAACCAACTGAGGTATGGTTGTATATGTGATTTTCGTTCCCTGAATACTAATAATCAAGTACGTGGACCTGCAGAGCCTCACCAGAACTCCGAGTGTAGGGGTTGCTCCATGTGCTCTGAGATTTCACTGGAGCTTCAAAGATGCAGATCAGAATACAAGATCGGGTAGTGAGGAGCGGTTGGTGCAGAGATTACACGAGATGTCTGCAGTTCTTTGGTCATTCTTATCAAACACTTCTTTTTCTGGAGGTCATCGTGAAGAGTAGAAGGGTTATAAGTGCGGTCTAAAAATCACTCTAGCTTTTAACGCCAATCAGTAATTATTGTAGAGCTCCTTTATCTCTACCATTACTGGAAGCGCTTTGATAATGACGACGAACGAAGTTCTACTCATGATTTTGAAAGGAATTTCACTTCTGTATTGTCCAAAGTCAGGAAAGGTGTCTTATTGGAATGTTATTTAATCAGCCAAGGGGCTTTGCTTTCAAATAATCACCAGAACACATTTTAAGGATACTCAAGTTTTCTACCAGAACATGCGTTCCTTCATATTATCGGTTGCGGGTTTGCTTGTTCTCTTCTTTCACCATCCCGCTATCTTTTTAATTTCTTCTTTCGACTGCAGCACATGGTATTACATGATCACCACATGCTACTCGCTTGGTAAGTCGAGAGTTGACATCATAGATGAATGTGCAGAAACTACAATGCTGGTTGAGAATTGAGAATACTTTGTGTTCTCAGGACTTGGATTCTTTGCTCTAGAGGCTCTAAATCTATATGAAGTTTCGCGCTTAAAGCAAAGAAACTCATGGGTTGGAACGGTAGAGGAAACAGGATTTAAAATGCCTAAGATGGCAGTAAGTTTTTGACTTCTCGCCTTTTACTTTTCGAAGACTTGTAGACTATATTTCTAGCTCCGCATATTCCTAACTATCGTTGTACTCGGAGGAGTGGTTACAACGGCAACTTCATCTCATTTTACCCAAGTTCGTTCGTAGACGTGAAGGAAACCGCACTTTTTCGAATATCTCTTCGTACAGTTCAAGATTTCTAATCTAATTTGAGGTGGCAACTTCATGGACATGCCTCGGCAATTTCGTGAAGGAAACCATAGATCTTTGGCTCCCAGTTGTGCTTATCAACGCATGTGCAGCAGTCGCAGCCACTTTATTTTCGTACTATGGCTGGTTCATATTGCGGAAAGTCCCTCAATTCCGACAGAAGATGAGCATTTACTTAGAGGAAAGAGATCTCTCCGAAAAGTACAATATTGAAAAAGTAGGTCAAGCCTATTTAATCATATTTCTTTCCAGTGAAACAAAAATCTCTACATTTTCAGTGCTATCGTAACGTGGTATTCACCGCTTTTGGCCCGTGGCTACTTTGCGGAGTATGGTTAACGTTGGCTTTATCAACAGATCGGGTAGCGGAACCCGCCTTAAACAAGTAATGATTCTATGTTCTAAAATGATATAATAATTTAGATGGAGAGGATCTCATTTCTCGTGAAAAACTGTTAATCCAGCAGATATTTCCCACCACCGAGTAATAAGTTTTCGAGAACAAAGGATGCAATCCCAGGGAGTCCAATGTACCCAATAAGTTTTGTGCTTCACTTCTTACTTGTCCCTTCATTCCTTCCGCTTATCAAACAATTCTCAGCACTTTTAAGATAGGTGAGCCAGCAATATGAAGGCTAGAGGATAGGCGACTATGTATAAAGGGGATGGGTGTCAATGTATTTGGTGACTTTGTGTAACTCAATATACATTATAATATTCATCATGTATTTGGTAGCCCAAAAATAATAGCCGTTTTGAGGCGGGAGCAAGTAGAAGCAGAGGAGCAGATTGAAGTAACCCTTACTTCACATAGATTTTCTAGAAGTGATAATCTAATCTAGTAATGGGACCTGGCAAATACAATTATCTAAAGAGGATTCCAACGCCTCATTCATAGATATTTCTTGGAATAGATTTGTAGCCATGCGGCTTCACATATCTCCCAATTAGAATCGCATTTTCTCGACACATCTTTCTCCGAATCTCGAGGCCGAAGTCGAAATTCTAACAATAAGAGTGTTTGAAATATGCTGCATCTAGACTGATCTGTATTCTGCTGTGCATCCCTAACAGCATGTAAATAATCAGGATGGGTGAATTTTTCAAAGGTGTTAAAATTAATGTAGGAAATTCACCCAGATTGTTTCAACGATGCGAATTGAACAGGACTTCATTTCATTACCAAGCAATGTCAGTTCCCTGCTACATGTGGCCTGAAGTCTCAAAAAATCTCGTTCTAATGCTTACTAAATCATTTACAGAAAACTAGTGATTCACTTGTGTCCAAAATATATAATAGAAGGATCACTTGTGTCTGGACCACGGGTGTGCGTTAGAAAAATTTCGAATTTCCTTGATCCGTTAATCCGTTACGTTAGGCCAAAAATGGCCGTTACGCGTTAATGCGTTAGAAGAAGGATTCATGGGTGCTTTGATAATTTTCTTCAGTTCTTGCGAGTTAGAACCCTGACATAAGAATGCTACAAAAAAGCACTGTTTGCAAGTTTTCTACGGTGAAGCTGGTTCCTAATCCTGTTCTTAATTCTGGTTCATAAGCTGGTTCATAGTTCTGACATACTCAAGTTGGCTATCGAGATCAGATGCATGCACTCAGCAGAAGTTGTTGTTGAGCGGAACATGTGGTCGGAACATGTGGTCAGGGATGGTCGATTATCTTGGCGCCAGATAGGTCATCCATAGAATGGGTATATAAGGGAGTAGATGGATGCACTACACTTCCATGTTCCCAACTGTTCCCAACTCTTAATCACTTCTCTGGACTACCACAAGGTTTTTCTTGCACTTCAACCTTGCTCTTGGCTTGTCACAGCACATCTCCTCCCTTACGAAATACAGGACTATCCTTTTGAAACTTCCTTGGGGAACTACTGATGAGGGGCACCAAGGAAGTCTCACTGTTGGTATAATTAAGTCACGAAACCAACAGCTAGAAATTTATTTCTTATCATCCATTACTCATCTTGTATAGGTCCAGTAAGCTTAAAGGCAGCACCCACGGAAATTTTCGACATTGAGATTCGCCACATTTCGACGTAATCGCGTGTTCTGATCACTGTTACAAAGCTGAAAATCGTCCAAACCTTCGAAATCCTTGTTTTCTAGAACCTCTAAGTTCATCGCATTCTAGCAAATTGGCCGAGTTGCTCGACCTGTTCGTTGTGGACCGATCGAAAAAGTCGATACCACCGCCTTTTTTGGCCAGCTGTTTTGTCGGCGAAATAGGTTTTTGGCACTTTTTTGCAGCATTCCTGAGGCTAATGAAAGAAACTAAATTTCGAAGGAGATGGCTTGACCAATCAAGGTGCCACAAAAACATCGGTGAAATCTAAAACGATCCAAAACCATGAAAAAAATCGAAAATGTGACACTAGCCGAAAACAGCCACAGAAGTGACTTAACAAATAGATTTTTGTCAAAATAACACGGAGGAGAATTCGTTGCGCTAGGAAATGCAAAGAGAATAGCTAAGGCCAAGGAAATAGCTTAATAATAACAACAAAAGAAATAGCTGCCTACCAAATCAGCTGGCGGCAATGGTTCACTGCCGCCACAATTCGATCGAAAGACCGCACACAGATCCTGCTGATCCACTTCCAACCACTCATATTTCAAAAACCGCCGAGTTTTGCGTGCTTCTATCTTGGTAGCATTGTTAGGAGGCCCGGTTAGTTCCCAAAACGATCAAAATCTCAGAGACGAAAATTTCCGTGGGTGCTGCCTTTAAGAGAAAACTCACGATAACTTCCATTTCGCTAATAATGCCAGCATTTTGATGCGTGAGAATTTCGAGGTGTTAGTATCGTTTCTCCAATACCTAAAAGGGTCAGTAGGGAAAGTCGGATTTGCGCAAGATGTTCGGCCTCTTTTTTAAAAAGTTGCAGATTCATCTCAGCTCGGACCGCTGAAAAGAAAAAAAAAGATTCTTAGGATTTTTCAGTCGAAACTCTTTATCAACGGGGTTTGCCTGTGGCTGCCGAAGCAAAACAAAGGTATTTTCGACTAGATTCACTTGAATTTCCCTCCGATTCGTAGGGAAGTACGGGTCCTTGTATCGAGGATCCATCGTCAACACAGCTAATTCTTCACTTTCCTCATAAACGCGCATCCGGGAGATCAATCGTAAGCATATTGCACTCTTCACATGGACAGAGAAGAAAAAAGATAGAGAAGAGTAGGCGTAAATGACACATATGAATTTGCTCTGCATATGCATAGCAAGAAGTAAGTTTACCGAACCATATGCATTTGAATGCCTTTGAAAGCACATTGTCCTGCGAGTGCTTTAGGAAAGATAACAGTTCACAACCGTCGTACATAAACATAGGTATAATCTGCTTTAAAGGCAGAGGCCCACCTCATATTCATGTCTGAGCTGTTAGCACATTCCGAACTTCGTCAATGCGCTGATTCCGGCAATGTACTTGAAATGTCCCAAAATGGCATCTGAACCCGTTTTTCGTGACGGTGTTTGCACCAGTTTGCTGGAGCAAGTTTGCGTGCGAAGACCTGTAGCACCGTTCATCTTGTCGGACGGACAGGCCTAGGTGTTTAGAAGGTCGCGTAGATGAAAGTGAACGAGAAAACTTCATTAACGAAATGGACTCTAACGGATTTTAAGGGTTTTTTCGTTAATTCGTTACGTTAGTCCAAAAATGGCCATTACGCGTTAATGCTTTAGATCGTTACGTTAGTAACGCACACCCCTGGTCCAGACTAATCTTAGTAATCTGGTCTTTATTACATGGCGGGCCATATTAGGAAAATCCATACAACACATCACAGAATAAAACTAGTTACTAACTAAACTTTCTAGTTGCTAAAACCCATGTAGAGTTCCAAAGTTTTCGTCCCACCCCCTGGGAAATGTTTGTTTTTGAGACGCTTTGTGATCACTATATGATCAAAGCTGAAAGTTGAACCACCAAATGATCAGAGCCGAAACTTTTCTTAGACTGCAAGGCCAGCGCTAAAGCCGGTTTTTTTCTCGCATAAAAGGAGAGAACGAGCTTTGAAAATTGGTGGAGGGTTACAAAAAGCGTTTTTCGGCTCATCACACAGAGTCGACTCTCGAAATCATAAAACGGAAATTGGCATTGAGCTTCCATACTCGTGAAGAGGCAAGAATTGAGCTTTAAAAGTTGTATAATGAGCTCCTTAAATGATCACAGAATCACTGATTTCTAAAACCACACCACTGAGTTGTGGCCATTTATTTTGAGACAATCTACATAGAATTACGATATTTTATTTGTCTGGAGATTGTTGCAATACAACTCAAACTAATGGTTGCTGGTAATCTTTCTGGTCTATCAAAGTTCAATTTGTATCCCACAAACAGGGCGCTATGTAAACCAAGTAAGTTTTTGTTTCAGTCTAGCAAAAGTATTCTCAATGCTCTATACCATGTGTAATGCTCTGCAATCGGTCCTAACAACTACTAGTGTGAGTGTAATCTTCTTTTCAGGAGGCCGTGTTGTACATAGAATTATACACTACTGAACGTTCAGATTACTTACTCGTTTTTTAGCTCTACAGTACGTGCACATGGTATGCGATGAGGTTTTTGCCCTGTAAATACTCGCCAGCTTACGATCCAGTGACGCTGTGGAAAAGATCCGAAGTGTTGGAACGGTATAGGTTGAGAAAGAATGGGACCTGGAAATTAAGGACAATGACAGTATCTCAAGGACCTGCGCGGAATTACCCTTGGACAGCTGCCCATCCGGTACGTAACACCGATTCTTCGGCGATGCTACATGGTTGGAGATTTTCAACAACATACTACAGGATTAAGCGTTTGCAACTCTAATAAAAAAAGAAGTGTAGACAGCTAACTGTTTCTTGGATTCTTGCGGTATTATCTACTTGGATCGAACTCTTCAGAATAACACACTCAAAGTTTCCAAAAATTGTGTTTTGCCTCATAAGTTGACGATAGTTCAATGGAAAACATCTTGCGAGATATGCAAAGTCTCAATCACACTGCGACAGGTGTCGGCCAGATTTCACTTCAGAGAGCCGACTTCATGATTGCACTCATGAACGGCTCATTCCGTATCAGTTATTGTGTATCATGTAAGCACCACCAACTAGCGGCCCCCCGGAAAAAAACTCTGGAAAATGCTCGAAAAATTCGATAACTTGAAAATGGTCATGTGTACTTTCCTCGCTTTAGGATTGCCCCGGTACTGAGCATAGAACATTGATGATCTACTTGTTCGTTGTTCAGTGGTCTTAGTTGAGGATCTCTAGAATATGTTTCCTGGCAAAGTTGAAGGAAGATACAAAGCCGACATAAGTATGAACGGAGCTTCTATATCATCTCAACATTTTTTTCACCACCACATAAGATAAAGGAACTATATATTGTATTTCTCCATTATTTCTTTTTGGTACCTTCAGTAAACTAAGCTATTGCAGCCAACAAGAGAAATGAGAATCATAACAAGGAAACTATGAAAGGATGCCGAAGCTTTCTGAAATGAATTGATCTCAGCCTACTTGAAGTCGAAGACACTTATCCTATTCTCTTTTTCAGCTACACTCTGTTGCAAATGCAACAAAAGATGCGTATTGATTCTGGCGGGATCCGACCAAGGAGACTCCATGCGCATCTTTTGCTATCCGACCGGATCCGACTCTGAGCGCTGAAGCTGCCTCCAAGAAACAGCAGACTGGCTGCGTAGAACTAATATTACCCCAAACACTTTCATATACTAGTGAGCCCCTCCCCACTCGTAAACCAGCCGCACGACCCTTCCCCCACATACCCCATTCTCCACAATCAAACCCGTAGCCAGGCGTTTTTCTCATTATTTGAACAAAGCGGAATTATCCCATCGTGGACCAGTATCTTGGCGTTCCTTCCTTTCTATTGAGTTGGGAAATAAGTTCGTGCGCTTTCTTCAATTCAATATTTCATGGTGATTTGGACTTCAACTGATTGCAAGTCATGAACTGTTTTGTATCTCTTGCTTTGCTATTTACGATAGTCGCAATGATGTCTTTCAATTCTTGTTGCACCTTCTTCTCTATCGCATGGAATATGACCCTCCAATCCGACAATCCGCCACCGACTACCGCTTGACTTCAATAATGGATCAGATTTAGCTCAAGTGGGTAGGAATGCAAACTACGTTCATAGAGAAACCTTCATTGCTGGAAGGAGAGAAACCTTCATTGCTGGATGGACACCATAGAAGTGGTCTGCCATCTTTGTACAGAGCAAATTTTGCCTCAAACTTGCCCCCCCCACCCGATCGGAACACCCCATTTGTAGGACATAGAGACAATTATCCCTCTAGGGTCGCTCCACATGCAAGGAAAAATCAGTACTGATGTGAAATCTCAGCAACAAGCAAGTTTAATTCTAAGTCTAAGATTTCTAAGTCATATACCACATAATTCATTAAGTTCGCAGTGCATTTCATGAAGTGCAAGATGCAAGAGTTTCGGTGAAGGACTACAATTTGAGTAGTCTCAAACTACGTAATTTTTCGTAGGGTTGGAGCTGAGGTTCATACCTGTCTTTGGCAGCATTATTAGAGGAGGAAAGGAGCTACAAAACACAATTAGTACGATTCATTCTGCTTTTGGAAAATGGTGGTTTCCGTCCTCATGAAAAAGTGCACGAACTTATTCCCCAACTCAATACATTGGCGGGCCAATATCCTGATACTACTCCCACTCATGGACCACGGTGGAAGCCATCCTTCATCGGTGAACTCGTGTTCTAGCGCATTCCTCACTCTTCCATCGGCAGACCTGTACCCTGGCATTTAAACCACCACTCGGCCAGGGTGGACCCGTATCATGTCGTTTCATCACTGCTTGGCCAAGACCGATCCGCACCCTGGTTTTTTCTCACTGCTGGGACCAGGCCGACCCATCCTCTGTCGTCGATCCGTTTTCTGTCGCTTTCCGCGCTATTGTGCCATGGTGGACTCTTCTTTCACCTGCGGGCCTGCATCCTGGCGTTTTTCCCACTATTCGATCATAGCGGACCCATCCACATCGGGGACCAGTAGCTCGAATTTTCCTCACTCCTCCATCGGCGGATCCGTACTCTGGCGTTTCCTCCACTGCTTGGCCAGGGTGGATCCGTAACCTGTCGTTTCATCGCTGCTTGGCCAAGACCGATCCGCATCCTGGTTTTTTCTCACTGCTGGGACAAGGCCGACCCGTCCTCTGTCGTCGATCCGTTTTAGGTCGCTTTCCGCGCTATTGGGCCATGGTGGACACTTCTTTCACCCGCGGGCCTGTATCCTGGCGTTCTTCTCACTATTCGATCATAGCGGACCCATCCCCATCGGGGACCAGTAGCTCGAATTTTCCTCACTCCTCCATCAGCGGATCCGTACTCTAGCGTTTCCTCCACTGCTCGGCCAAGGCGGACCCGTGTCCTACCTTTTCACCTCTTGTCCAAGGCGGACCGGTATCCTTGAGTTTTCCTCTTGGCTTGGCCAAGGGAAACCCGTACCCCAGCGTTTTTCTTGCTACTGGGACAAAGCGGGCTCATCCTCAGTCGTCGACCCGCATTCTGTCGTTTTCCGCTGTATTAGTCCACGGCGCACACATCCTCCATCGTCGGACCTGTATCCTGATGTTTTTCTCACTACTGGAACAAGGCGGACCCACATATCAATACACATGATGTCGCGAGACCCTTGCGGTCTGACTCTCGAAAAATCTGGACCCTTACCAGTGTTAATGTAGGAGTATGTTGTATAACTACGTAAAACGCCACAATCCATTACTTCCAAGACAATGGTGAGACACACAAAAAACTCCCCCTGTAAGCAGACTTTTCTTTTTAAACCTCTTTATAACGTGAGCTGAGACGACTGTCGAGTTCTCTAAAAAGGTATAGTAAACGTCCCAACGACTGATGGGTATCAGATTTTTAAGGATTACGTGCCGATTCTCGTCAGGGGTCGTCTACAAACCCGCTGGATGAGGAAATATGCAGAAATCAGGACTGGAAATGATTGTTCTAAGTTCGAAGCCCTCTATGTAGGTTTCACTTCCAGTAAACGTTGGTTTTACTCACATTCAATCCAATCTGTAACAAAGAAAATCTTTGTAGGTCGTCTACTTGCTAGAATTCGACAAAGAGCGTGCACATATGTGCTCAAAAGGAGTCAACGATCAAATCAGGTGATGATTGTGCTTTTTTTCCGTGCTGTACAAAAACTGTTATCATGAAGATACTTCCCTAATTTACCATTTCTGCCGCTGACCTTTGTCGTACTTCAGATGAAATCAGTCCAAACAAGTTGTTTATCTCTAGAAAGTCTGGAACCTTAATTTTCAAAACTCACTAGTTAATCGAACTTTCTTCTGCTATTCCGCTTGAGTAGTTCTTGCTCTGAGATCGAAGCAACAGTAATGGAGGCGATTCAGTTTTTTGTTCTGCCAGTGGTTCATCCGGACATACATCATGGACCCGCAAAAAGATATAGCCAAAGCGAAAGCTGGAGCAACTGAAGTTAGTCATGTTAATCCTAACTTTAGGGTAAACGGAAGCCTTCTTACTCATTTCTGAGCCATTATATAGCCCTTTCATAGTTCTTCGATAAAAACGTGTTTCACTCAGACTGAACTCTTACATTCAAAATTCTACGAATTATGGGACAGCTTGAAGATTTTGCAACCGCCAGGACCGCCGAATTCTGTTGACCTCCGCGAGTATTTTGTACGAAGTGTTCTCTTCCAAATTCATGCACGCAGTGGCATGTGTCACAGTTCATTTTCCAGACTGCTTTGGTTAGCTATCTCAAACTATTTGAGTATGATCCATTCGAATCATGTCCACTATCAACAACGGATTGTTATGGAAACACACAACGCGTGGTTTTTTTGAGAACACCTGTTCGCAGGCTGAACCCCGCGGTAATTCATCCCTTCAAAGCAATTGGCTCCGACTATGTTATATTTCATTGAGAAAATCATTCTTTTATAGTTGTTCAAGGGAAATCATTCGGATCAGAATAGTGAAGAAGACCAGAAGAAGGGAATGAAACAGAGGTTGGTCCAAGAAAGAACTCATCGAAATTTTGAACGAGCTTAAACGGCAGATGGCGACACACATTGTATACTTATATAGATCGTTGAAAAAATGCAATTTTTCCTCTTATTACTGAACCCATAACGCAAAGCAGCGTCATGCGTTCAGTAATAATAGGGAAAGACTTGGGCAAGTCCTTTAAATCTGACGTTCTAGAGGAAAAGAGGAAGGACGGTTTGACCAATGGTGGATGCTTACACGGAAGCAGAAACGAATTGTGAAGCTGCACGTGGGTTTAAGTACAGTCTGTTAGCCCAGAACGTGCACAAGTGGTGACTTTATCCGCAATTGCAGCCGCAGTGGTTTTGGCCGGCCGATCGGATTTCCGATCCATTTTTCACTTGCTTTTGTCAGTTTTGATCTGTTTCTGGCATGTAGGTGATGCGATTCCTTTCGTTTTGATGTTTCGGTACTGTTTCCGACGTAACCGGCCGATCTGCCGGCCGATACCACTGCGGTCGCAATTGCGGACAAAGTCACCACTTGTGCACGTTCTGGGCTAACAGACTATATAGTTAGAATAGATCTCCTCTTTTCCCGATTGTTCTTTTGGTAAAGGCACGGGCCCACCTCGTTTGTTATGTTGGTGATTTTAGCAGATTCTTGACCTCATCGCCACGCTGATTCCAACAATGTACAGCAAAAGTCACAGTAAGGAGTAGTGACGAAAACCTCGCTTTTGATAGGGTCAATAAACCCCTCTTCCGAGCAGGGGCGGGATCCGCTCCAAACTGCGCCGGCTGGCCGCCACAGCTGCAAGTCGCATGAACACTCTTGTCTGTCCGATCGATGAGATCAACGGTGATACACGTCTTTGTACGTAAATTTGCTCCAGCCACGTGATACAAATCCTATCATCAAGCGCGTTACTGGAATCAGCACATCGAGAAGGTTTGGAATGTGTAGCCCAGACACGAATATGAGGTGGGCGCCTGCTTTTGAATGTGATTTAAATTTTAAGGAATGTGGAGAAGCTATATGGAAGATGGCGAAGTCAAACTACGAATACATAGAACGCTCGAAGGCACTGTAGTTTTAGTATATGGCGGCACAGTGCCCAGTGTTAGTAGGCTTACATGGCGAATTATATTCATGTGTACAAGTTGTACGTAACAAATTAGTTCTATTTTTTCAGGATAGTATGATCTGATGAGGAGTTAGGTTGTGTGCAGATACATTGCGTTTTTGCACATCAACTTTTACCGTTTCATTCTTACAATGTTTACATTGTTGTAAGTCGTTTGGAGCTGGTCTAATAAAAGTTTGGTCTTTGATTTTCTTTTGTGTCAAACCTCGCTCTTGGCTAATTGCAGGCCACATCTTCTAGATGCTCGCCAAGGAACACATACAGTCTATCAAAAATCCTTGCCCCACGCTGTACGGACTGCGGCTGCGCCGCAACGCATCCCCTATGATGACGCATACATAGGTGGCGCGCCTCGCCGCAGTAAACTGGCCGTGCAGTATGAAGCAAGATTTTTTGAGAGACTGTATATATGCATCATTTTGCTTCTCGAGTTCAAACTTGTACGTGGGGATAGGTATTGAAGTCTATTGAAAAATTTTGGCAATGTGCCGATGTCATTTCGATTCGCATTATTTTCCGGAAATCCCTATCTGGAGATATGAGACTTGAAGATGAACCAGGTCAAGATCGGATTTGTGAAATTGACGACGGTTGCCTGAAGTCACTGATGTAGTCGGATACACGGAAACTGTTCATGAGTTAGCGGGTGGACTGTTAGAATCATTTTACTCTATCACCAAGCATTTGGTAAAGCTGCGAAGGTTGAAAAAGATGCATCAATGAGTGCCCCATGAATTGAACACTGAATGGAGGTTCAGCGCTTTCAGATCTTATCGGAGCTGCTTTTGCAGAATAAGAACGAGGCTACCCTCGATTGAGTCGTGAGCCGCGATGAAACATACGTCCCCACAGATATCGCGAACGTTCTTTGCAGTGGTTGGACGGAGGAGACCCTCGAAAGCATTCTCCGGAGCGGAAATTGCACGAAAAGGAGAGCATCTTGGACATTTGGCCTGAAATTAGCCAAGAACGAGATCGAACGACAACTGGAAAACAAAGTATACAACAATATGAGTATTGAATGAATAATACACAAGAAACAGCAGGTAAGAAATCGATCCTCAAAAACGCGGTTTATTTGTACACAATCAACAAGTGTAATTGTAAAATAGTTCTTTTTTTAGCATAATTTAGCCCAATAAATTAGTTTTCAGTGTTTGTTTTCAAAACCATACATACTCATGCTGTGATGTCTTTCTAATGATTTTCTCTTTTACCTCTCTGGAAATAGGCAGACACTGTGGAAACTATATTTTCGATGTGTGTACACAAAATGACAAGAATGATAACATGTTCACCGACATACTATCAGTTCTAATTAGTCCTGTAACAGTGTTCATCGTATGTGTTCTCTTGCGAAGTCAGCGTCTTTGAAGTATAATTCGACGGATGGGAGTAGTGAAATTACATCATTGAAAAGTCTATCCACAGAGCGGAAATGTGATTCTGATAACTGTGCAACAGCTTGGCAATTCGAACCAGGCTTCTCCAGCAGTGATGCTGGATGGCTTAGCGTGATTTCCCGTATCATCGCATAAGAAGAGAGTGCATATAGGTGTATAACAGCATGATACCATGAAGTCCAACAAGCTTCAAGAAGGCAGAGAATCAGAATAAGCGATAGATACATTTCACATGTACAGGGTGCGCCAAATTATAGCGAAAACATATGCACGGACAATATGACCTCCAGTTGGTAGCCTCTGGTTTATTCTGTGCGCTGCTTGTTTTTAGTGTTTCAATTTATTCATGCTTACCTCATTCAAGCATAAAAGTGTGTCATTTTAAGGATGGTCATGCGCTCCTGCACCGCTCTTCAACCACTGAGTTCCATTGCCAATGCTTTTCTGCACGCGAGATTCACCAGCATCTTGGAGTGCATTAAAATGTTATCTGTAGATCCATTAGACACTACAGGGACCTAGGGACCGAAGATGATCGATGTGGACGAGGAATACATACAGTGAGTGCGTTTCATAATTACAGGACACTCCCCGAATTTATCACTTCCTGCTTTTCCTCTGACCATGGAATTTTCCCTGTAGTACCGTTGTGATCAGCACCTAAAATAACCTTGGTACCCAATTTCTGAGCTTATGGAAGCAACTCTGGTTTTTTAAAACTTTATCTTTCTCTTTTCGCACACTTCGCAGTCATCACACTTTCGGATTCTAACAAGTTTATTTGCCGCACAATCGAATTCACGGAATTTCGATAATTTGTGGAGCATCTACGGACCACGCCGATTCCATACACTCAACCACACCTGCTCCTCATAAGGATTTTGAGGACATCCGCGTCGATAGACATCGCACATCCTAGACTGCCTATCTCAATTTCTCAGCCGCTCATTGCTTACGAAGGTGCTCTCGTAAGTGGTTAGCAAGGACCCATTGTAGTCCTACTTCAGAAATACAGTTAGCACTAGTGACAGGATGCTCCGTTGACTTCGCTACGTAACGATCCAAGTAGGCAACACTCGTCTCACATCGAGGTTTTCCCACAGTTTCTTACTAAACCCACGAATCAGTAGCTCAAAATGATGGGTATTACTCACAGGAGTTTTCTGAGGTTTGACGCTGCCAAACCGGACACCATCCTTTGCTTGCTCAAGTGTCTGCTCTTCGCGAAATAGACAGTAACTGATCAAATGTAGTGGTGAAAATGTCACAGTTGATAAAGTGACCAGATCCTGTTCCAAGTACTGCGGTTGGTCATGAATGAGATGGATGTATACCAGACATCGTTGTTATTGTGAACGGAAGAGTTGTTGACATGATAACGGAAGACTGTCAAGACCTTCAGGAAAAGGAATTTTTTCGAGGATGCTGTCGCGTTTTTGGGTTCACTTCCCGGCGAAAGCAGACCTGGCCAGCAAGAGACTGGTCTGACAGAGGCAGACATCAGAAAATGCCAGCGTACAATTTTTGCCATTTTGAGCTACCGATTCATGGGTTTTAGTAAGAAAATGTGGTAAAACCTCGATGTCAGGCGCGCAATGGAACTAGAGGGAAAATTCCCTGGTCAGAGGAAAAGCCGGGAGTGGGAAATTCGGGGGGTGTCCTATAATTATGAAACGCACTGTATATCTGTGAAAAATATGAGCAATCTCAGAAAGGTACACGGGAGAAATCGCAGGGACGCGGTGTTTTAGTTCCGCAGGATGTCACGAGAAATGTGTATGAGGCAGACTTTGATGGAAAAAATGTTCCGCAAGCTTGGCCATGGACTAATGCTCCGAAAAAATGTTCCGCAAGCTTGGCCATGGGCTAATGCTCATTGAGGAAACCGTTGTTGGACCCACCAGCAAGACGGGGCCTCCGCTCAGAGGCAAGAATGGTGCAGAACTGGTGCCAAGCCAATTTTACCGGCTTCATCAGTCTCGGCTGGGTGTCAGCCAACTCATCTGATTTAAATCTGACTGAAGACAGCATCTGATTGATTTTGGAAACAGAATCCTGTTTAAAACCAGGCTGATTTCTGGATTTTTTGAAGAAAGCCCCTGCCACCAGAAGGCGCATGATGAGCTTGACAGGTCATACTTGCGTGCCACAATCAATGCCTCCCAAAGCGCCTCAAGGCCGGTATCGATGCCAGCGGAGATATTTTCGATTTTGGTTGTTGTTTTTGGCTAACAATGGACAGGTAAATATTGTTATATCATCGGTTTCTCAAAATTGGTACATTTTTGCCTTGGGCAATCTGTACACCTTTTCGCTGTAACTATGGCGCCCCTGTATAATGACGAATGAATTTCAAGTCATGTCATTCACTCACTATTTGCTTCCAAACGATACGGAAGTCGCTGATTCTGCTCACACCCTTCCGAAAAAAAAATGAGAAGATCGTGACGGCGAGTTGGGACAAGAGAGAAGGAGTAGGCCAAAGAAGGAGTTTTCAAAGTAGCACGCTCAGGATCGGATAGAAACCCAGTGATTTTAGTGTCTCATTAAAACAAATCCAGACCCTCAAACTGAGACCTAACTTAGGGTTTGGGCGAAAGACGGGACGGGTCATACCGGGTCCGATCCTTTGCTAGTTGTGAGGACAACCGTATTTATTGACGAACTATCGCTTGATTATTCTTTAACTGCCTTACATGCAAATAAATAATGAAGAATGGTCAAGTTATGAAGCTCAGACACAGAAAAATCTTGAGTTATTCAAGGCACGACTATAAAATCGTAATCAGCGTTACGTAGATACAGAATCTTCAACGGCCATCCAAT
The DNA here is from genome assembly GCA_000688135.1 of Ancylostoma ceylanicum. NCBI lineage: Eukaryota > Metazoa > Nematoda > Chromadorea > Rhabditida > Ancylostomatidae > Ancylostoma > Ancylostoma ceylanicum. The sequence continues at coordinate 399,162 of JARK01001415.1, forward strand.
GCTATGCGAAACTGTGACAAGAGAATAGTTCATTATTGGAAACACTTCAAGTGAAGCGGGTCAGGGGGTAAAATTTACCAGAAACCATCGGAAAAGAAAGGCAAATCTATAGCCTCTCCAGATCCAGACTATTTCGTCGATTCTGCATGCCCATAGCACAGATGCATGAGGTTTTTCACTTGTTTTTACTGCTCTCCTTGTAGAATCAAGAGAAATCGAATAAACCTCCTGGTTGAATCTTAATAGGGCTTTGTCAAGGCATTTTTTGTGTTTCTTCTAGCTAAAGACGAGCACAGCGATCCATATGTGGTTTTTCACCTTGCGTTCTTCTGTGGTACAACATGAGTGCACTCATTTTTGAAACTTAATTTCTAAATTAATTAATCCAGCACTGAGTGAAACGAAACTGTATTCCTTACGTTGTACCTAATTCTAAAGCTTACGTAAATTGCACGGTGTACATCCATTCATTTGGCAATCACACATTTCTTCGAGGTCATTGTTGTTGTTTGGGTTGAAATCGTTTACGTCTATCACTGCGCAGCGTTCGAGCAGATAAACACGAACGTCCTTCTATTTTCAGTCCTCTAAGTTTTTAATCTGTCTCTAGATTCCGCTACGATCAAAGCTATATTTTACCTTTCTATACACTGGCTTGCACTTACTGCTGCTAATCCGCTATAACTGGATATTTTAAATCCTATTCGCTAAAAATGCTATTTTTTCTATTTGCCGAGCTGTTAGCAGTAGCTAACAGCCAAAATCCATGCTTTGCGACCAATCTCTCCACTCCTCAGGATTGGGTTTGCAGCCAGATCAAGGCGTGGGATGCCGCATCCAGGGTAGGGATTCCCTTTCCGCTCCAGAATGTCATAAAGAAGTTCGACTTCAGATGCAAGATGTCCCCACTGCCAATTCACTGACACCGGGTGTTAACGGGCAGTCGCAGCCCATTACATTGTCTGCCCCAGCTGCGACATCCGGAACTACCTCCTCGTCGCTGCCAACTGATCGCTACCAGTGCTTCACATTACAGTGCCTGTGCCAATTTTTCACAGCTGGTACGCTTCTTATGGCAATGTTTGATTTTATACTTTTAATTTGATGTTAAATATAATATTTAAGAGTGGCTCTCTGAAGAAGATTAACATAAATAAGAAATCAGGGTAAGAGTAACTCATGGTAGATGCGTGCGCTTGACAAACGTGCGGCTATATGATGAAGGATAGCGCTAGTCGCACCGCTGACGCAGCTCAGACGCACGCGTTTATGGCCTTACCGCGGCCGCTCTTTCTTTTTACAGAGGTTATGCATGTCTCGTTGACCAGTCTTTGTGGAAAATCTTTCGCAAATGTTTGTGTGTGCGTCTGACTAGTTTAAATTGCCCTATAGGTCAAAACTAAATTTTCAGAACTACGTAAATTTATTGGAAAGTCTGGTGCTCCATTTTGCTGAAGGCTCCCCCACTTTCGGCGTCCTATCTGTACATCCCCCTTCTGCACCTAGTTGCACAACAGTAACTAAAAGCAAAGTTTTACCTCGGGAGTCGTTTCCGGAATTTTTTTTTTCCGAGAAATGGAATCTGCATGATCTGCCGAATACAATTGTATACGAAAAATGCCTCGAAACACTAGGAAGACTTATTCTTCGAGAGGTCCTCCCGCGGAGAGTGGGCAGTGTTCTCGGCATCTGTGGAAGATGACGATGCTTGCTGCATGGATTCGACATGCTAAAACTCGTTTGCTCTACTTAGTAAGCGTGGGATAATGGACCAACCACAGGTAATTTAATTGAGCTCCTGCAGAACAGTTTATTGAGCATATCGGAGCATTTCACCTATGCCACTCAAATTGTCAGTGGGTTTGGTGAGACCACTGGGTTTTATAGAATGACTGATTAGAACTGTTCATTGCACACAGTTGAAATCCTCCTCAGTTCACGCCACGAAGGGTTCCCTGATTTGGATACAGTCACGAATAGGTCGAAGCCGGTTTACGTCTGGTCAGTTCACGCCAGGAAGGGTTCCCTGACTCAGACCACAGCTATGTACGACGCTGACGATCCTGACGAATGAGACGAATCTAGATCTGAGCATCAGCGCCTTTTATGCGAAAGATGTGGACGGAGTTGCCCTAGATGCTCATATCTGCACAACAGATACCTACTTCAAAGTAATAACCGCCAGGGGTATCTACACAAGTGCTATCATAAGCATGACCTGGCGGTTTACAAGTACCTATCGTGAACAACGGTATCTGTCCATGACAGAACAATATATTTCATGGACAGGTTAGGAATACATATCGAAAAGGGTTGATATTATTAGAAGTAATAATTATCAACAGTGGGAGTAATGGGATGTGACTCTGCCTTCTTTCAGTGGCTACGGTTTATACGACCGTCAAAGGGTTCTGTCTGTTTACCGGTTTTTCTTCATGGGGATTACCCTGAATTTCCTCAGAAAATTTACTACACGCACTGGTCATAAGTACAATGCTGCAGGGTTTCCGCGGGGGTAATGTATAACTGCCGTGGGCTATTATGACTTTAAACTTAACTAATTATGAGGCACATCTCGAAAACAACATTTGTCTATAGTTGATAGTTTGGCGACAGCTTTTATTCTACTCAGACTTTCAGCTTCATGGAATGGTACATACTGTAATCTTGCGGATGGAACTGTCCTCCAACGAGTGACAAGAAAGGAATATCGACAGATGACAGCAGCAGAGAGAGAACTGTTGGCTAATCACGATGAGTTTATTTCTTTTCAGTAACAGTTTAATGGTGATTGTTCAGCTATCGACAAGGTTTCCTCGCTGTGAGGAACAACATATACCAAACTCTATCCACAGCACATTCTAATGTCAACCAATCACCGGGTGCACATTCTGGACCAAATTTCCTTCCTTGGCATCGAGAATTCTTGAAGAGGTAGGATTTAATTCAGTTTCTTTCTTGAAAAAGGTAGTGCAATCTTGGATAATTTCCTTGAGGAAGATTTTTCCCCACTGTTACCTGAATCTACATACAGTGCAGCATCGATCATTCACTCTCGCACAACAGAACATCACCCGTCTGGTCTGCGCCGCATCACCAATGCGACGCGGCAGGCCAACGGCACCTACACTATTGTTGTCGAGCGGTGTTTTCCACCGTTTCCTTCATGCCTTCGCCTAAATTTCAAAATACTGGAGTAAGAACATAAAAACATCAATGCTGGCAACGCGCGACAACCACAGCATCTAGCCGATCTGACGCATCGCGTAGGTGGTGCGGCGCGGCAGGCCAGGCAGGCTAAACTGTAATGCAAGGGTGTTTAACCAGCACGAGTTGGCCTGAATGCTAGAATTCCTATGTTGTTGTAATATTTTTTATAAGCGTTTTTATTATTTACATGCTTAATCTGAGAAATTTGTTAATATGCAATGAAATTCAGACTTGAAATTGGTATTCGCACCACAGCAGTGACCGTCGCTGGCGCCACTACCTACCCGTACGCCAACATGTTCGTACCGTACTGGGACTCCACGATGGACGACAACATCAATTTATACTCGGATCTCTCGTCGTCCACCTCCATGATATTCAGCTCGGATTTACTCGGATCCGTCATCAGTGGAAACCTCGTTGATGGGCAATTTGCCAATTTCGTTGGGACTATTGTAGGTTCTGGCGCTATTCTTCATTATTATTCTTACAATTTTTCGTTATATGTTTCAGGGAGAGGTCACACAGCGAGCACTGGATCAATATCCTGGTCAGCTTTTTCTTTTTCAAGCAGCAACGGTGAATACCATTGTCACTCAGCAAACGTTGAATCAGGTGCTCGCAGCAACTGCTGGGAGTTCGGTTTGTTTAACTTTCCTGTAAAATTTACGGCTGCGTGACAAGACGTGCGCTGCTGAGCTGTGATTGGTCGATTCATGTGCGCGTCGCGGCAGCAGCCTTCAAACGTAGGAGCAGCGCAGGGGAGAAATAGACAAGTTTTCTGAGACAAGGTGGGATAGATGAATGCCACAGGAGCCGAAAAAGTGTAAGGGATGTCCACCGGAGTCATTTAATGTGTCGATTTTGAAGGAGGAAGCTGGATTTGAGGAGCATACGCGTGCGGCGCGGTTGCGTCGCGGCGTACGTCTTGACCGCCTCCCGAAATTTACATTTCTGTGGATGTTTAGGTCGGTATTACATACCCATTTCCTTCATTTTTAGGGTTGCCCGAGCGTTCCAAATTCGAATATCGAATTGAGACATGGGGACGTACACGTATGGATGGGTGGATTCATGCAGACAATTACAACATCGACTAATGACCCGATTTTCTTCCTTCATCACGCGTTCATCGATTTCATATGGGAGCAGTGGAGGCTTAACAAGCAGGTGCCCCTCCTCCATTGCTTGAGAACTCGTTTCAAATTTTAAAAAAATTCTCATTTTATAGACCCGCTCGCAACGTGAAACTCAGTGGAACACAGGATCCACAAGTTGCTATTCGGCCGCTCATCGCTCGACGGCAACCATGACACCATTTACGTGAGCTCCCTTACCAAACCAATCGTTGGGTTATCCCTCTCTGCAACCTCGACTCCCTCCTCCCCACGTAATTACGTCTCCCTACTTCTGCGGCCATTCCCTCATGTCGTCCCAAAATTCTAGACGTGATGACTTAGACATTCCCCGAATTGAAGCGCCACGTTCTTCAGCCTCGAATTGCTAAAATGGGCCGTCTGTTTGGCTGCTGTTCGTGGGGTGTGTAAGGGGGAGAAAGGAGGGAAAACGGGGCGTAGCCAGGCGACTCTGATTGGCGCTCAGGCCGCCCGCCGCGCCCATCTGTTTGAACTCAAACGGCGTCAATCCCATGACACATGGTCTATTTGTAACACACACACACGGCCATACTAGTCAGATAGGTGGGCGTGACAGGCGGCCCAAATGCGCGAATCAGAGTCGTCTGGCTACACCCCCTTCTCCCTCACGATGATATAGACCCGCTGTTCGGTTGCATTTAGACTGCCCTTTACTTCTTATATAGGGGCCGAATAGTAGTGCAACAGCAACCTAACAGCAGCCGAACAGCAATTTGAATGACACACCAACCCCGCCCATTTTAGCAGTTGGAACCTAAATGGCATGGGGCTTCAATTCTGGAAATATCTGGGCAGAGGAAGGTTAGGGCTCTCTCACTATTATGGGAAGAGCCATTCCTATGAATGTCCAAAGGTAAGAACGAAACCCCAGACAAATCTGTTGAAAACCAGGATAGAGTGGCAGCGGAACAGACAGAGGACATGCGATCCTTCTGCACAATTGTCGCAGTACTACTTCTGCACCAGTGCTTCTACCAGTACTCTGATATCTCCGGAACCCTGCCAGATCCTAGCACGAGTTCTCCATGTTTTCAAACGAAGACCCTCTTTGAAAACCTAGAATTTTAGGAAGCCTCCTTCTAATATGATATTAGAGGAAATTACCTCGAAATGCTCACGAGCATGACAGATATCCATAGAAAGTCCTAGATTGAACCAGATATTGCTGCTTTCTTACAGTGGGATCGCTTGCCATGTGGCAATCGCCTCAGGCCGCTTCAGGTCGCCTCAGGCAATGCCGGTCCTTAGCTAAAAAATAAGTCATCCAACTAAAAACTCAAAATTTTGTTGAAACTGTGGCTTGTATGGACCAAGTGATTTGATGAAGTGAAATTTATTTTCGTGCATGCCCTTTAGTTTTATCCGAAATTTTCAAAGTTGCATATTTGGAGAGGTACATGCTGTTCATGTCTGATGTTCTGGTTTGGTTTGGTACCTTGGTAGTTTGAAGCTCACAAAATGTTCCAGAGGTATGATCAATTCTGGTGGGCTAAGTAACCAGTACACCGACAACCTGTACACGTACGCTCCTCAGCCGACATGCTCTTCGTCGAATCCTAATGGATGCAATTCAGTGTATGTTCATTTATTCTCTGGAATACCTCTCTAGGGGTACGAGAGTGAGATTTTCTCTGAAGCAACCACATCTAGATATCTATACTGCAACACTCAGGCCAATGCATGTGTGGGTCGTCTCAAGCCGGGAACAGCGTGTTCTCTTATGAACGGTGAGCGTCTTGGTAATAATCTGGGTATGAAAGTTATTCTCTAAGGAGAATGGAAAGCTCGTTGTCACTCTAACATCTTTAGAGAATACTTAAATTACGTAAAAAGGTGAGGAAGACATGAAGCCCAGATCAGGATCGTGAATTCACCTTGTTACATATGTAGATAAGATAATGTAAATTTAGTAATGCTGTTGTTTGCGTACAAATGCCGAAAATGATTCTCGAAAAAAATTTTTGGAAGGTTCAAAATCTCAGGCACGGAAAATTTTGTTAGTACTGGATGCGCACATCTCGCAAAACATCAAGGAAGAAGAAGAATGACTAAAATTTTTACATATTTATTTTTAAGGCGTTGATCCATGCTATGGAAGCTGCCAAGGAGGAACCTGCGTTCAACCAAGTGTACGTTTCTACCGTATTACTCCACGAGGCACTCTATTTTTCTAGAAATTCATTTTCTTGTCGCTCTTCAGTCAGACGCACCTCGACCAATCGTGCCTCGTCCACAACCATTGAGCAGTTCAATAGCGCCTGTTCTTGACGAAGTGAGATCTCATTCTTTTCCACTCGGAATGTGTTTTCCGACTTACGTGATTTGTATTTCCGTTAATCGTTGACATCCATTTTGGGTAATCTGTATGTCGGCTCAAAACTTCGTGTCATCTTGAAGCCAGGAGGGAAGGCGTGCTTTGGGCAGTCCGCCTCCAAAAATGGCCCTTGTTCACGTGCGCGGCCCTAAACTTTGCGAGGGCTTTTCTAGCTGAAACGTTCCTCGGTAGTGTTACTCGAGGTGCTGCACACTATTATCGCATCCATTTCGTCTCAATCGGATTTACCAACAACAGATTTACGGTAAATACAGGACCTCATAGAATGCCCTTTAATTTTATGTGGACGGTTCTTTGAGACGCTGAACAGGAACTTTTTGTCCGTTTCAAATCAAGACGTCATTTTTGTGAGGCTAACATAGGATTACTGTAGAAAACCAAGAGTGATCAGCGTCTGAAACTACCCCTTCCTGCAGAATTTGGGGAAGTTTTATGTGGTACCATATCCACATTGTGCCCACCGAACCCTAAAATATAATGGGATTACGGTAAAACCCGGATCTGTGTGCAGCACATCAAATAACGCCACTGCAGCATATACTGTAATTGGAATTTCTCTAGGAAAATTCTTGAAAATTTTGATGCCCCAGATGTGGAATATTGCCAAAAAAAATCGTCAAATCGTGGGCACGTGGAATGAAGCGAGAACAACGAAATGAATGTTTCGCAACCATGCTCCATGTGATAGTGTCGAGCAGGTTCCCCAACGCCGCTTCTCGCGCCGAAACGCGTACTCCATTCGACAATTTTTTGAGACAGTGCGTTCTACCTAGCAAGGGAGTGAGATGTGCGCGCTTTTGAGCCAACCTCCTGAATGCTCTTGTCCCAAAAATCCCATCCGTTTTACGCAATACTAACACAATACATGATCGAATCGACTGCCAGTGCCGGTCTTAAGTGCTTAACCTACTATTTTCCTATGACTGCACGTTATATGACAGGAACTAAGGTTTTCAGGCAGGCCAATCCAATAAATGTCGTGGTTTCCTTAGAGAAGCTATGCGGAGCTGTGTGCCGGCATTTTCTAGAGTGCGTCTGTACTTATGAAACGAACTGCACACCCTGAAAAGCTCAAGGTAACCTACGCTGAGACTCATGGACGTCCTCGGGACGGGGGTGATCTACGAGCTACTCTGAATCGGGTGATTCCTCCGTCTAAAAATGCGTATACTTTATGGCGACGACTTGCCTCATTCTCAGATAACTGGTAATCCCAAAGGATATTATGGCGGTATTCTAGATATGTCTCTTTTTCTAGAAGAAAATCTATTGTAAATTAGTGAGAATCTCAGAAATTTTCCGGGTACGTGCATAAATTCTACAAATGAATAGTACTAGCACTAGTACAACAACGCATGTACATTTTTACTGTCGTTGAATTCGCTGAAAAAATTCTTCGTGTAAATGTCACGAAGAGAGCTCTGGCGTCTGAACACCTATGAAATTGTTCTTCATCCACGTTTGTTCAGCTCTGCTTCAACATGAATCAGTGTTGTTCGCCATGGGCCGCTCGAGGAGAATGTTACAACAACCCAGGCGTGATGCGTATTGTATGTCCTGCGTCATGCGGATGGTGTTCACCACGATATAATCTCGGAGACAGTGAGTTTTGCTGGATTCTGCGGCACCAGAATTTCTGCACTGGTGATGAACAGATCCTGGACTGCTTTAATTTTTCCTTCTCCTTTCTTGGTGTGAAGCTGAGTAATTTACTGGTGATGGATGCATCATTTTACCACATCAAATTTCCCTGTGTTTATACTTATCCAGCCTTATTCAGACTGCGTGAACCGTGCCAGCACCTGTAAACAATTCGTGCTAGCTGGTCAGTGTTCTCTGAACTACCAATGGATGGCCGAGAACTGCCGAAAGGAATGCAAATTCTGTGCACTAACCCGCGACCAAGCCTGTCCAGGTGAAACACTCTACTTCGCTCTCTGTACCCATCCATGATCACCAACTCCTTTGCAGCACTAGGACCAGGCATGGCTTTTGATGCGCCACCAACAGGTAGTAATTCAAGGTGTACCGACAGCAGTAAGCCATGTTGTATTGACAAGTTGCGAAGGTAAGTCACCCTCTCGCCAGGAATTAGAGCAGGAATGACTGGTGTGATTTCAGGACGTGTTCCTCGTTGCCTTCTTTGATTAAGGAGTGTAAGGGCACCTATACCTCGCCCATACCGTCGCCAGCTCCTGCGCCGCCCATTGCACGGGATTCTCCATCATACTATGCCGCTTGAAATAGCTGGAAAAGAGACTATATGCAGTCGTCATCTTAAGATTTGGAAAAATACATGTATTACGACGTTAGTGCCAGTTTTCTAAATAAAAGTTGAAATCTTTTACTTCACTCAATTCGACCCACTCGAACTCTTCTCATAGTCTTCATTTTCTAGCTTTTTTTGTCTTTGTGTCATTTACATGTACGTCGGTGTATTTATCGAAGCCACTCTATGGGCTTTAAAATCCAAAAATCTCTCTAAAGACATTCCTGCTTGGACCAGTCTTCAGATCCATACGAGGCTTTGATAATTGCTTGAGAAAATCCAAAGAAGCAGAGTCCAGTACATATATAATATGGGCCTTCCTGTAATGTTTTGCAAGCGCAGGTTTTCTTGCAGCACTAAGAAGCACATAGGCAATTTGCAAATCATTTTTTTTTGCAAAGTTCCGGAATGAACATGAAGCAGGGGTAGGAATTCCTTTCATCAAGTCTATGCAGTAAGGAGGAAAAATTAGTCTGCGTGGCAAGTTAGCTATTTTGAAACCGTGGAAATACCTCATGTATAATACATACGTATTAGGAGTTCTGAGAGAGTAACAATTAAGAGAATTGAACTTTTATTAAAAATTAAAATTTTGCTGTAAGGTTGTAGCGCGTTTGTATGAAAAAAAAATCCGAAAAAGGAGAAGAATATAACTCTGGTGATATTAATTTCCATGTTCTTTTTTCTTTAAACCTGGACATTTCATTATGATCTTGATGCTATTATTAGGTTGTAGGGAAAGTTCTCGTGGTTTTTGAATTTTTGCTTTTTTTAACCCCACGCTGCCTTGCAGCGACCTATCTTTTGCATATATAAGAAGGTCAGATATGTGCAAGTCTATTAGTATCATTCACTGTAAACTCCTCCACAAGCCCCGCCAGGAAGATAAATTTTTCGAAACAGTACATTCGCAGCCTTTTAGTATACGGCTTCAAATCTGGTGAATTAGCAACCGTTTCCAGTCGCCGTATTAACACTGCATTTGGGGACGGAGCGGTGACCGAACGCCCTGCGCAGGATTGGCCCAGACGCTTTCGTGTGGCGACTTCGACCTCAATATTTCCTCATGGTCGGGACGCGCATCCGGAGTCGACAATAGCCGATCGCGGCAGCTGGTAGATTCAGATCCAAAGTAAACTATGTGCGGAAGGACACAAGCCTTGGACGTTCACTTTACCACCATCGCCGATCACATGTGTCAGTTGGGAAGGGTATAAAAGTTATCACAGTGTGTGATGGTGATTTGGCGGAACGCGATCTCCCACTACGTGCCGAGGTGGCTACTGAATTGCCCTCGTACAGACGCATCAAAGAACTGGATGAAGCCCGTCTTCACAGCAGATGAGAAGTGCTGTCTGTACGTCAACATAAAGCCCAGTCCACCTTGGGTTGACAAGAATGAGCTGCATGAGCAGCAGCCAAAGACAGCTCCTCACCCTCCGAAAGGTATGGTCAGTGTTTGGAGTGACTGTAAACGCATAGTATACTGCTAGGTACTGCCACGCTACACTGCGCTCACGGTAGACCTGTACTGTCAACGGCTGCATAGAATTGCCGCAAAAGTCGCAGGAGAGCGTTCGAATTACGGCACGATCCAATCCCTGCACGACCCTGCTCGTCTACTCCTTAAAAGGGTGGCCCGCCAGAAGCTACTCGACTTTGGATGGGAATTGCTGACTTCAGAACTGTACAGGCCTGATCTTGTGCCAAGAGACTACCAACTGGCTCTCTCTAACGCCTTGCAAGGGAAAATGTGCGATGAATAAGATGACCTGAATCGCTGGTTGAGCAACTTTTTCGAGTCAATCCCAGCATAGTTCTATGCTGAATGCGTCGAAACGCTTGCCAGAAATTGACAAAGAGTAATAGTATGTTGTCATGATTTATTCATTTCTTAATGTGTTTCCCTATTCTTGAAAAGTTAATAAAATATAATGTTTCAAAAACCGCGAGAACTTTCCCTACAACCTATATATTATATTATGCCGACCAGGTTTGTTAGGTGGTAGTCTGGTGAAATTTTTAGGCGCTTTCTGACGTTCTATAGATGAAGACTTGTTTTTCTCGTCAAATTAATTTAGAGTAACTCCACAGAAGGTTAGACAAACTGTAAGAGAACGCATAAATCCTAGTGAGTTTTATGAGAACTTTCTGTGTGCAATGGTATTACCATATTTCAACGTAGGCCATCTGCTCGCTATGACATGTACTTTCCCTGGCGGCCTGCTTTAGTTGTTCATTTATAGAATCTGTTCCTCTTTCAAGTTGTTCCTCCAGCTGCTTCTGATTTATTATATTTGTTACGTTTAATACAGAGGCTGATCTCACCAGCACTTCTCCACTGTATAGCCGATCGCAGAAAAACACGTTCCGCTTCACTGTCAAATAAAGCAAAGATAGCTTTACTTCAAGGAAGTGCTTTTCAACTCAGCGTTCAACTCAGCGAAAACCCATTTTCCTTCATGATGACCTTCTCTTGCAGACGAAATAGTGTCTTGCATCACACTTAAAGGCAAGCCATTTTCCGTGCATTATGAGCTTGTTTTTCCGTGCAGCTTTTATACCAGTGTTCATCTGTAATTGACAAATTTAACGCAACTATGCCTTTTGCTCACAAATACATAAACAGTTAGTCAATTGAACCTAAATTTTATCATAGTTCTGACGTGTGAAAAATATGAATACCATGGCTTGTCTACCTGTTCGCCAGTGGTAGGAAAGTTACCCAGCCATTGGGTTGCACGTATCACTATGAAGCGAACATTTGATAATTCACTTGGGAGTACAATATATCAGTAGCGGTTAAGAAGATCCATGCTTGGAATCCTCCCATA
>JARK01001415.1:411152-425368 GCA_000688135.1 Ancylostoma ceylanicum
GGGGGGGGGGGGGGGGGGGGGGGGGGGGGACGGCACGTGATCGCATTCTTTCACCGTGGGCTCAGCCCATATGTAGAGAGCGTTGGCGGATGAGGCGAAAGTAACGAGACAGTCGGTTGATGTTTCATCATAAGTGCATAGAAGTAGTGGAAGCCGCGTTGGGACCTACCTTTCGCTCGTTCAGTTGGTCACGATGATGATGGATACAGTCGCCAATGATAAAAGCGAAAGAATTAGGCAATGCTTTCAGGATTTCACGGCGGGACCAGCCTCCTGCGCTGGTGGTCTCGCGGCCTAAGATTGAGACAGCGTCCACGAGCTTTCAGGCTGCATAATGTAAAGGTGCAGGATTATCACTCTCCGGTGCTGGGGGGTTCACTCATGTCAAATCGCGGCATTGCTGTGCGGCCCACAGATTTCCGATCGCGGCGGTGCTGTGCGGCATACACATGCCCGATCGAGACGGTGCTGTGCGGTCCACAGATGCCCGATCGCTGCGGTGCTGTCCGGCCCACGGATGCCCGATCGGGGTGGTGTTGTGGGGCCTACGCACAGCGCACGTTATCCATACGAGGTAGGAGGCCGCGCGAGGAATTCTGCAGCATCGTAGGCGCTAAGTAGCAGTGGTGTCCTATCGGCTCTCCCGTTTGGACACTACCACCCTTTCTTAATACTCCCTATCCTTCTTGTACGGCCCTCGAGATTTGCAAGGGGTGCGGGTTCACCGATGGTGTGCAGGGTCTCATTGATGCTGAAAGTGGCAGAATATCGGTCCCCGTATGAGAATGGTGCGCGAGCGCGCGGTACGGCGGAGAATGCAGAGATACGAGATCACCAATGGAGGAGGGTTGAACTCTCTGGCAGTAGTGTGGAGAACGCCAAGGCTATGGTCTCGCCGATACACAAAGGCCCCAATACTGTGGAAATCCCGAGAATATGAGCCCACCGAAGGAGAAGGGTGAGTCAGCGCTCAGCATTGTGGGAAACCGTTGAGTAAGGAGGGCGGTACGGAGCTCAATAGCCTTGAAACGAATAGGCCACGGCTTTAATAAAGGAGTACGGGTGCGCTCCAGCTCAACAGTATGGGAATCGCCCAGATACGAGTAATGAAATGCTGTGATAGAGAACGGGAGGTAATAACACCACACCGGAGAATTCACAGGACGACATGTGTGCGAGAATTCTCGGTCAGGGCTACCATCAAGATTGGAAGTTCGACGTTAGCTGGGCTGTCAGAATGGCAGAATATGCGCATTTCATAGATTGAATTTTGTGTTTGAGCACAGTTAATGATTTCCGCTTGTTTCCTAATTTTCTGAGGACTTCGAAAGTGTGAATACTTCGTACGTACCCCAAGTGGCGGCCCCATCCCACTTTCTAGCGCCGCGTAGGGGCGCTAGTTAGTAGAAAAAGAAATAAAGTTGAATCATTATGGTTAGAAGTGTAGTCCACCTAGGATGGCTTGGAGGGTTCTTGAACGAAAGTCTCTCATAATGAACGAGTAGGAGTTCCACCACTTTTTTGGGTTGTGATAGTGCCTTGTTGCCGATCACGTTGCGGTTTGCGCTGAGAACACTTTCTACACTGAGCCATAGAGAACAAAAGTTAACGCCTACAACTGGATAGTGGAATTGAAAACTATAGTGGAAGTGAAAATTATCTAAGCAATCACATCCTAATGTAATACTACCTTTTCCTTTCTTTTTGCAAGAAGTTTACTTGTGAGAGGACCAAAAATCTGTGTTGAATTGGTGTCCTTTTTTGATATAGGGGGAGTACCAGGATTATATCACCTTTGGGAATTAGATGTACGTATCTCAATACGTGGAGTTAGAGACATTATAATTCGAAGTCGTTCTTCTCTTTTCAACTGTCTCGAGAGTTTTTTCTTTCTCAAAAGCAGCCTCCCACACGCTCTCTAAGTGCCTTATCACAAATTCCTTAATACGAAGGGAAGTCCAAATGAGAAGAATGTTCGAAAATCGGACAGAACATCTTCACTAATTCAACGTTTTAAAAGCAACATTCATTCTTCTATACGATTATTCGAACATTCGAATATTCGAGTATTCGAATGTTCGAAGAGTCGAATATTCCTCAAACTATTGCAAATTATTACTTTAGCGAATTCCAACGTAAGACAGGAACTAGGCGTACACGAATAGCTGGACAAATATCAAAATCTCGGTGGTAAAAATTTGAAAATCGACTCCCACGGATAAAATTTTCAGAGTACATACATGAAGTGTTTGCAACTCCATGTAGGCAAAAAACTGGTAATCAGGGACAATCGTGAATTGGCTGGATAGCACACATCGAGCGTCACAAGAAACTTACAGTAACACAAGCTCTCGTATTGTATTTCGGGAAACCCATTCCAACGAAGGTATAAAACTTCTCGTATCTCGGGTTAGAACCGTCAGTCCAACTCCAATCGTTGAAACGTTCTTGAATCAAACCAATCCACGTGTAGTCTAGCTGGCCGTAGTCGATTAGATCTAAAGAACTCATCTTTGCCGCTTTGATATCCATGCAGTTCACTGTACAGCTTACTGAGAACAAATCTATTTTCCTCTTCGCTATGAATGGAAACTAAATGCGCTTTGTACCTCTGGCATCTCCTCTCCGCTTCTTCAAAGGATATTTTGCCTTGATCACAGTAGAACTTAAAAATGAATAGAATGAGAGCGAATGATGAATATCTGAGCTGAGCTACTTACTTTGTATTCAAAACCGGTACCACTGAAAGTCATCCATTTTCTTTTCTTTGTATCCCCATAACAATTGTTATTGTCCACAGCATTTGAAAAGGATAGTATCACGAGAAATGGATAGGTGGTCTTCATTTTTCAAAGCTTTAAAACAGAATAATCGCGCCTATATACAGAATTCGTTGATGAGGATGTGCTCTGCAGCCTCGAGAATTACCTCGCGCGCCGCGCTCACAGGAAATCGATACCGCCTTCCGATGTGATGCTATCTCTAGGTGCTCAGACATCTGGACGGGAGTCCCGCACTACAAAATAATGACTCGAGGGTGAGCGGGAGTCATCAAAAACTTTGAGTTTTTGTCCCGCAACATCCCTATTTTGTCCCGCATGCTCCGGCGGGAGACCAGATTTTGTCCTAAAACTGAAGAACGAATGAAAGCAAAAATGCGAGGTGAAATCTGCAACACGCATGCGGTCTGTGGGCCGACGCCGACGGCTACTAGCCATACGTACGATAGGGGTGAGACAGGGGTCAAAAAAGTGAAGGTTGTTTGGGCCGAAAAGTGAAGGTTGTTCCGCAACCATAGCTTCGATAGTGCTGAGGAAGCGCTCACCAAAGTGAACGATGACATATACTGGACAGAGAAAGCTATTTCAAATATGTATTCAACCGAAACTGTTTTAATATTGCTCAGAAAATGAAGAAAAGATCGTTGGATGGAAAGATGGAACGCCAAAGATGAGAATTGCGCCGGCTTCCTGCTTTCGTGCCGGGACCAGCGCTCAGCCTAACGTAGAAAATGCCTCAGCTTGATTTTTGCTAAATATTTAGGTAGTTTCACAAAACTGTATGTTGCGCAGTTGTCAGCGATTTTCCTCACGGAATTCCCTACAAGATGACACCAAGAACGACAAATTTCATCAAGAATCCAGGGAGAAATCAATTTTTAAATCCTAGACGGGGGATTTGCGTCCTTTAAAATTT
This sequence comes from Ancylostoma ceylanicum, assembly GCA_000688135.1. Lineage (NCBI taxonomy): Eukaryota > Metazoa > Nematoda > Chromadorea > Rhabditida > Ancylostomatidae > Ancylostoma > Ancylostoma ceylanicum. Next base: position 414,849 of record JARK01001415.1, read on the forward strand.
CTCAACAATCTTGCGAAATCGTGAGTTGCGCAGTTGTCTGTTGAATTGGCGACATCATTGCGCATGCAATGCACATTGAAGCAGGTGCTCTCATATGAAACTGGCCCAGAAAACGGGTCATGTTTGAAAACGCTTTTTTACTTTATATCTCTTTCAGATCGAAAATTCAGGGGTTGCGCAGTTGTCAGCTGCCAAGCCCGTGAGATTCCGAGTAGAATGGTATATAACACTTGATATTTCCTTTCACTCTGGGCTTGAAAAGCCTGCCTGAGCCAAATGCCCCGTGTAGCTCAGGGGGGTTAGCGAGAGAGCACGCAATATGGGAGGGCGCCAGACGCGAGGGTGAGCCAGACGGGGTATTTGGCTCACCCTGGTTTTTCCGTCGGGAGTGAACGAAAGTATCACGTATTATGTATCATTCTGCTCAGAATTTCATTCTCAATTCAGCTGACAACTGCGCAACATCCATTTCCTTGAAATAAGCAAGATAATCCTCTTTTGACGTTTTCATGAATTTCTCAGCCATTTTCAGTTGCAGCTCTGTGATCTTGCTGTCATCTAGTCCTCAATAATATTGGCAAGAAGTCTGACAACTGCGCAAAGCTTAATTTCCCAAATGGAGAACGATATTGTCGGTCAAACCGTAATTTTGCCGCAAATTCCCAACGATTTCATGGAAACTTTTTCTTCAAAAGAATTAACCGGCCATGTTAGAACATCCGTTTTTCTTAGACTGTATTGTGTGGAAAATTTAAGCCACAACTGCACATTTCATGTAAACCTGCTTTTCCCGAATTACGATGCATAATTTCATTCCTCTTTTTTTTTTTGGTCCGGGACCGCGTCCCGGACCCATCTTATCCTCTTCGCCATAGGTGAAGGTTCCCCATCCTCGACACCATCAAAAGTGATGGTGGCCTGAGACACGTCTCAGGCTATCGGACGTATGCTACTAGCGGATTTCGCATCCGCGTCACGACCGAGCGCGACCGCCTCCCACGTATTTCGCCAGATCTTCACACTAGGCCACGGTCTCAACCGGGGCTTAGCAGGCCAGATGAGGCCCGTAGGACTCCACTCTCCGCCGAAGCAAAGAGTAGAACCTTATATGTATACCTCTCATTTGATAAAGGTTACCATGTGGTGATAAGAAATCCGCACCATTCTCTGGTTAATCCCGCGACACAAACCAAAACGATCTCTCCCGCCGGTGCATTTTGTCTCGGAAATGATAGGGAAGCGTTTTGTCAGGCGGGACTCCTGCACAAATGTTTGAGTGTTTTTCACCCAGATTCGATGGATTTCAACTGCTTTCGTGTCTCTCTTGTTCCTGGATCTTTCACCATATCTCTCATACGTGTCTGTCCTATCGTTCAGCTTTTACTTTCTACACTTTGCATGCAGTTTACACCAAAGACAGAAAACACCAAGGCTGAAAGGAGAACACCTACGACGGTACACACGGGAAGCACAAAAGAACGAAGGATGTGACAAATTACGAACAAATCGTTAAAGAGCATCAGATTGGACGAAAAACCTCTAGAAATCGCATAACGTCAGCAGACAATATCGATTTCCGACACGCGCAGTGCGGTCGCGCGACATGAATCTCGAAGCCGCAGAAAGCGCACCCCCATCGACGCCTACTATATGCCTGTAGTATATTTACGAGAACCTGGAGATGAAGAATCATGTGTGATGTGAATGGACTGACAGAGTCGAGACGACACTGCTCACAACACGTAATTTTGTGTATCTCCGCTTCTTAGGAGACTCCGTTGTGGTGGAATCATTCTTGTCTCCACGAATTCGCTCATGAGCATAGATTCTTATCGATAATTAACAAATGAACTTGGGAAATCCTCTCTTCCTGCAACTCGGTTCCGCACACGATATGCAACAGATCTGCATGTGATTGATAAATGCATCCGTCAATTAGAACGGACATACGCTTGTAATAGCATGTCTGATTATCCTATATGTCCAAGAGTATCCTCAGACTCCGCCAGCAATCGTGGCGATCGCCACGATCGAAGTAGGTCTCCACATGAATGAGGTGAATGAGTAGACTCCATACGAAAGTGGGATGATAATCAAAGGGGAGTGGCAATCGATAGACATCTTTACCATTTTCGCTATCACCTTCATCGACAATTCATTTTGAGCACAAGAGTACAGGCGATGGGCTCCGTTTGGCAGCGATCCATGGCGATGTAACGTGGCAATCGATGCATATCATTTCCATGATCCTCATCTCTTACATCATCGGTTCATTTTGATTCATTTTCAACTGGCAAAATCTGGGGATACTCTAGAAGCGTTGTTAATTAGCCCTTTCCTCCAAAGACAAATTAGCGCGGACCTCATCTTTTTTCATACTCTATGGAGAGAGATAAACTTGATAGGGGTGAATACTGGGTCTTTAGAGCTACACATAAGCAGAGAACAGGTGGTTCCAACGTTGATCATACGTGGATGGATACATACGTGGATCGGAGATACTCGCAAACGTGCAACCCCTTTTTCGTTCGTACAGCTAGAAGTTTTCGATTGCTGAGTTTCCTTGGTACATATTCACTCGATTTCAGCGAACATAAACCACCAAGTACTCGAGAGCAATATGATTACAGGCTTCCAACGTACTGAAAGAATCTTGCTTGATCCATTACTGGTACAGCTCTTTCTTTTTTTCTCTGCTTGAAGATTACATTGCAATTTAGAACGGACACATATCTCATGGGGGACCGATGCATATTCCATGCAAAAGCGATGCGACCCCAAGACCAATGCTGCAGGGATCTGCATCAGTTCTGCGCCGCTTCATGCATCCGGCTTCACTAGGCTTTACTGGTCAAGTTGTCGGCGGTTATTGCTAAGGTAAAGACCACTCAGCAGGTGATCGTGCGCCTCCCGGCCTGTACTAGTACGTTAGATGGAACAATCTATTTTTATTACGGACAATTCATCCTGGCTCACACTTGAGATCGGGTCGAGAGCTCACTTTTCATGACTGTATATCATTAATGTCTGGACATATTGGTAAACATGAGGTTGTTATTCTTGCTTTGCCTGTAGTCCGTCTAAGCGAAGGAACGAAACGGACAATTTTCATTTTTTTAAATTTTTTCTCCTCTACTCTATTTTTGCTTATAATAGTTACCTATTTATGGCATATCGTCAAAATGCTGCTTTATTTGAGCCGAAGAAATTTGGGGCTTATGCTCTAGGCTTCACGATGAATTTCTTCGTATGGTAGAAAATGAAAAATATCTATATAAACAAAGAAAACATGAAACAGAAGGACTACACACGTGTAACTGTCCATGATTCATATATACGTCGCCAGAAGTCTCATATACAGTTGCAAAGCTATAATGTTTCGCAAAAAAAGCTCCACGAAATAAAAGGAGAGTAGCTATTCAAATTCAGGAGTGAGCCAAAGACGTAACAAACGATGCGAGCATTCCTAGGAGCCATAAGGGCGCTCAAAACAAGCGAACTGTTCGGTGATTACATGTAAGAAGTTTCGTGTAAATAAATGTAAATGTAAATATAATGTAAACATGTTCCATGCTTGAAATTTCACCGATTATCTCATCTTTATTGGACATGTAACAATAAATTACATGTAGAATTATAAAAAAACAAACTAAACGAGAAAACAACAAAACGAAACAGCTAGCTAAAGAGAGTCACTAACACGCCTTCTAAAAACACTAAGCTTCTCAGCAAATACATTTGCACGTGAAAGGTGGTTAAAGATGGAACAAATTCTATAGCTGAATTTTATTAACATCCCTTTTCCATAGATTTCTGCAGCTTTACGACCGAAGACCAAGGTTCCAGCGATGTCTCGTGGTAGCCACGCTTCCTGCTCCAGCTGGAGCCTCAGGAACGAATTTCTCGCCACGATGAAAAGCTAATAATAGCCTCGCGGGTATCGAGCGGTGGGCGTGGCCGCTGGCACGATGCCAAACACTCTGCCGTACGTGCTGGTCCACGTTCGTGATTCTAGTTTCTGCTAATTTTCTTGTTCGCTCTGGATATCCGTCATTTCTCCGATTTCCTGGACATTTGGAGATGTGGGCGCCATCGATTTTCCACATTGCATTGCTGCCGCGGGAAAGATTTCTGTGTGGCAATTGCGTTTTCTGGAAATTTATATTTTTTATTCTCTTTCCGCGAGTTGATAATTATGCAATAAATATAATTGGCTCAGAGGTAGGCATTGACTTTGAAAACATAGATGATACTGTTTTTCGACGTTATATTCTGAAGTTGAAATGCCGCTGATGTCAAAGGAATGAGGGAGTAATTGCAGACATTGTTATTTAAATGCCGCCGAGCTTTTTTTCCTTTTTCGCCTTGAAAAGCTGACGAAATGAGCAGTTTACGCTGCTCTAGGTGGTTTTGAAAGCCATAACAAATCAATCTTCATTAGCCGTCACGTCTATGTCTGAAATGCCACTTCGTTTTTACGGAACTTCATCTGTCATCAAGAAGTTTGCAACGAGGAAACCCCGCTTTGATTTTTTCCAGCAACTTTGTTTGTTTTGCGTTCTGGAACCTGCTTGAATTAACTGACACAGAAGAAATTAAGAAATTCACAGAAAGATAAGGAATTTTTGTCTTCCATAGCAATGTATTAGGTTCAGGAATTATAAATGTCCGTTGACCGTTGACTTCGTGCTCATATTTCTCAGCCGCATTGGAAATTTTGAAGGTGATTGTGTGTTCGTTTCAAAGAGCGATCTATTTCGCGTCTACTGATATAAGAATTGCTAGGGTTCCTTCAACTTCCGATTTTAAATAAATTCGGAAGGTGACAGATCAGAAATGTGGAATTTTTTCTTGCATGGTGTACAAACTTTTACAAGGCATATTACCGGTAGAACTGCACTACACTTCATATAATGCCGTTAGAGAAAGTTCGTTTTGCCTCTCAGTCACATACGCACAGAAACCGACTCCTTAAAAATACCTCAGACATGGGTAACTGAACCGGAATTCATGGTGCCAATCAGTTTTTCGAGAGCATCTATTTCCAAAATTGGATTTTGGTGTCCCTCAAATAATCGCCTCATAACCAAGGTTTGACACTACAAAAATGTTGTTTGTACCCGTGGACCTACCGATTCTTGGAGGAGAAACACTTCAAAAAGCTCGAGGGAACCAGAATTTGGATGGGTCAACATTTTGACCTCGAGCGAAAAGAACTCTCTAACTAGGGCTTTGATTTCTTGTGTGGAAGAAGGAGAAGCGTCACTGATTGAGGAAAAAGTCCTATGGATTGTGCTCTTGAACCTTTGTCTTAACAAAAAATTTTAGCTGCTCCTGAAACAGACGTTTATAATTCCTCAACCTAATATTTTCTTCGATATTTTTCAAAAAGCTTCGACTTCTAGCTACTACGATAGTAAATTTCTCCACTCGTTTGTTTCAACCCTGAATAAAAAGTGTTGGGTACAGCTTCAGGCTCTTTGTTTATTATAGATCCTACATTTGTTACATGCCGATCCTATTATCAGGTTGGTACAGAAAACTTGACATTTATTTTTCAATCCAGGATTCGTTGGTTTGGAATTGGAATTCCTTGGCAGAAGGATGTGGTAGAATGCTCTACTACTTCTCAGCTATGAATTTTGGCAAATCAGGTTCAGACCATAAACACTGACGTTGTGATTCTCTGGAAAAAGTTAATATTTAATGAAGACTTTTGCGCCAACCCTATATCATTTACCCCAAAACGGTTGCACAGGGTAGAAATTATCCGAAAAAGTTGACAGAAACTTGGTATTCTTACCGTTTGTGGTAGTTTCCGCTTATTTTTAGTACGTAGAACCTCTGTCCCGCCTAATTATCTGATTTATACCGTCTCTGTCCATAAAATCTGTGATAACGCCGAGAGTTGCTTAATTCGAAGCATATGTGGGCACAAATCCTCTGCTATTCAACAATGTATGCTGTAACAATGATACCTGTATGGTCCTTGTAACTCCTACTCAAATCCTCATGATGTGCGGAGCTGTGTTTATACTTCATCGCGGCGCACTCTCCAAATAGACTGGTCCAGCGTAGAAGTTGTAAAGTTGCGCTGTGATGATTGGTGTGATAATCCCATGTCTGGTAAATTTTTTCCTTCCGGTTAATTTTTGTTCCACCCCTTTTCATAGAACACTTAGGCCTCGGGGCAAGTGGGCGCTTCTCCCTTCATCAACAAGCGCATTCCTTTCTCCATGTCACATGCGTATCCAAGAAGACACCCATCAACGGGGACATATTGGCTCTCAACCTTGCAATACCCCCTATATCTCTATGCACTTGTACGTCCTATTCTGGAAGAAACGCTTTAGCTAAGCCTCGAATGGAAATGAGGCGCACGATTTCCATTACGCTTTTTCAGTTGTTCTACCGTAATCACATAGCAAAGAATTCCTAATACATCCGGCTTCAATGCCTAATTTTCTGCCACGATTCTAGCTGATTTCTCTTTTTCCACGCAGGTTTTCCTGGTTTTTCCTCGCATCCATAATGCCGCCATGAATGAGATTAGCCTCATGTAATTTCCTTGCCAGCCTTCCCGCTCTTGCATTTATGATCGACTACTCGGAAGAGTGGAAAACATTCTCTTTGTGGATTACTTTGCAATAGTTATGCATGGGATCCTTTGTCTAGCAGACGTGTTGTTCTGGAGTTCCCGTACAAACAGGGAATTTCCCTGGATGTGCACTTCCTTAAATGCAGCACTTCCTGCACGCTGCCTGCCGAAGTTCTGGCATTACACGGATTCATTGCTTATGCTGCATGGGGTGTGCCGTTTGCACACATGCAATAACCGTGAGGTAATTGGGGCTATATATCCACACCATATGGAATTTCACTACATCCGTGATTGAGGAACGATCCGATGGATATCGTAGTTACATCCAGCTTGTATGTTATACAGAGCCATCGACTAAGCCACAAAATCGTGGTCTAAGCTAGCTTCATCCTGTGATTCCTAGGATTTGTGATATCGGCTATTGAGGTATTCAGTCGGCTAATTCATCAAGAGTGAACAGATCCAGGAAGTTCTTTTCATCCATGGCTGCCGCATGCTTGTGATGTTCAGCTTCTTGGAAATCCTGCATTAATTCCTGGGTAGTCAGTTTTGCCGTTCCTCTCCAAACCTCTCACATCACTAGACTCAACCACATAGCAGTCCTTCATACGACCACTTGACTCCCGATTTCAGAGGTTGGATGAAGGATTACCAATGGAGTAATAAGTAAGTACATCACGCTTGTCGTTCGCTATGCACGTCAACCTAGAGTTGACCTTAAGTAAGTGGAGAGCTGCTTATCGGCCCCTCCTATGCTGGGAGCGTAATTTCTTCAACTTCTTGATCAATCAAGTCACAACCCACCACTTCCTCAACACCAAGTTGATTTCCGGATTCAACTGTGATGACGCCACTATCAACTCCAAGTTCAGCTTCATGTCTTGATATGCATGAAATCAGTGCAGATTCAGCTGACCTATCTCAACCCTGAGGATTCCTCCCTTTTGCTCACCTGGATAAAAAAGTAAGAATTTTTAATTGAGGATAAAAAAGAAAAAAGTAAATAAGCAGAAGCTTCCGCCTCATTCCTTCCCTAGGACGGAGAAGAGGAAAAAGAGTAAACAACCTTTGCTGGAACTCCTAAGGTTTAGGGGGTTTGGTGCGGACCATGTTTCCGTTTTGATAAGACGATAGTGGAGGAACTGCTTTACATGGCCTTATTGTTGTCCATGTAGGATGTCGTTTTGAGCTGTGTGGAGTTCAGCACATCCAATCAAGTCCTTTTATGTTTCACTATTAAGATATTATCATCTTCTGTGCGTAGGTATTGCAGCCGGATTACGCTGCTTTCCTTGGGTACGCCGCAGCAGTTCTGTTTGCGTGTGCTTTCGTTACACGGACCTCCCTCATTAGATATTAAATTTCCTTCCGGAAGATTGGCAATCCGGATACGGCATAGAAGAGTTTATTTGGATGCTGCTTATTCCAGCAATCCATCACTTCATTAGGCAGCCTTCCAATTTTCTTCCGAATCAAAAACCGATGTTTGCCAAGCAAATCGCACACCTGTCAGTGTGGGACCAATTACCTTCTAAGGTACAGTCGTTCTCGAAGGGGCGGATTACGTCTCGCGGCTGCGGAATCGCTGCAGGTCCTGCACAATTCTCTCCCTTGTAGCATATGCCTTCTCAGCAGCTCTTGCTCAGGTCCCGCCGCGATCTCTACATTCTTGAAATGGACTATACTTTAGACAGTTGAGTATATGTAGATCTTCGATATCACGGTTACAAAGATGGAAAAGCCGCGTGCACTCCTAGGGCCACATGTATCATTGAGGTTGCTCATGGTGAGCGTGTTGATACCCCATAAATTTACCAGCTGATTACGGGCCTCGCCATTTTTACCCTGGGTGATCTCAGTGATGAATTCCGGTCCCACTTTTACACCCTGATAAATAATCGAGGAGTTGGTAAGCTACTGTTTAGTCATGAAATTTGTTGTGACAAAAATATGACGAACATTATCAAAGTCTACTAGCCGTGTAACCTATAATTTCTGCTTCATCACGCTCTACTGAGCTCACACCTGCTTCTAATGAGTTCCAACTATGTTCTTCACGCATGAGGCAATTTTTCCTGGTAGGTGTAGGTTTACTCTTGATGAGATCTCATAAATATAGTAGCTTTAGCAGATTCGTGGAATGAGGTTGCTGCATCGCCAATCTGAGCTTTTTAAATACATATCCTCCTCTTAAAGCCGTAAATTTTAATCAATACCTATAATTTTTCCTACTGAATGTTTCCTACACTATGTAGTTTTCCGAAGACCCGCAAATGTAACTATTCGTTTCCGTATATTTACTTATTTAATACTTACAATTTATGACAAGGTGGGAGGCTCTCGTTTTTCGAAGTTGGACTTACTGACTGGACAAAAAACTCCTCAAAATTTGAAGGTTTGTAAATCCAGGAGTTTGCAACGGATGTTACTACCTGGACAGAGGGCTAAAGTTTTTGTCGAAAAGGTAGACGGATTGCGCGTGCGGTTTTATAGCGCTGCAGCTGCAGAATCGCGGCGGGACCTACTCGGCCCTCTCCCTTGGAACATGCTCTCTCCGCATCCCTCCTCCAGGTCCCGCCGCGGTCCTGCAGTTACGGAATCTGTCTAACTTTTCCAGGAGCACAGTACTTAATAGTTACTGAGTCCTGCAAAATGGGCTGACTTACGGCTGGGATTCAGGCACATAACCAAGCTGAACCAGGGTCTGGATGTATAATTGACTTTACTTAGGATAAACTGAGTGACGCACGTGTTAACCATGGGTAAATCTGGGCCCGGATGCATCACTGAGATTACCCTGGGTAAACGTATTGACATCTGCGGTAAGTATGGGTAGGATCATGTGGTGTTTATACGTTTGAATGATGCTTACGGCTCCTTTTCGGTGTTACCACGTTTACCCTGGGTAGTTGCAGCGATGCATGCATTCCCAGGCTGAGAAGCCAATTTTTGCGTCGTGGATCTCCTATCACTATATTCTATAGGATAACCAATCTGGACAACCATTGTTCCTTTGTGTCGTTAACTTTCATGAATTCCAGCCCTGGCTTGCTCCCTACTACCTATATGGGGACCTTTTTGTTCAACCAACAACTGTTGAACTCCTCAAACAACTTTTTTTATCTCCTTTTTTCTACCCTTTCCTGTTAGGTACTGTGCAGGCGAATCCAGTTTCTGAACGCCTAGAAACGCTTTTCTCGGCACTTCGGAATTTTGGAAATTTCGTTCAGTTACGCTTATTTCATGGACAGTTTTCTGGCCTTGACTATGGCGCTGTTCTTTACTGTAGTTAAGTCAGATAACATGAAAGTGAAAGAATATTGTTTCAGATTACATCAGAGAGGGATCCTTCCTCTTTCGGGAGTCCAAAAATCGAGCTCTACGGTGTTCCATCCTCGTCTGGAGCATACTTCCTGGTCAGTGTGGCAACGCACATCACTAGTGACAGACATTAATCATATCGGTCTTGCCGTAAAGCGATACATGTGCATCGGATGCTCGCAAAGGGAAATTACTAGTTTTGCACGTTTGGACTTTGATCTGCTTGGCTTGAGAGGAAGTAGATTAATCCTAGCAGTAAACCGGGGCCGATGTTGTAGTTGGAGGAGCAGATCCTCGTTTTTTATTTTAACTCAAGCTCAGTCGCCTTTATGTGACGCGGATCCAGAGTTCGCATATATTAGTGCGCTAATAAATGGAGTAAAAATAGGGAAAATTATATATTTGAAGTTGACATTAGCACCGGAGTCTGAATGCTATGAAGGGCTTTTTGCCAAAAAAAAAATAAAACTAATTCTGCAATAAAACCTCGCCCTCTCTCTTAATTTTTGCGGTTCCTTTTCTTCTTGCGGTTTATTGACAATAAACTGTTTTTTACTCATCAGCCTACATATTGCAAACTTTAACTATCAGTGGCGGA
>JARK01001415.1:425846-441308 GCA_000688135.1 Ancylostoma ceylanicum
GGGGGGGGGGGGGGGGGACCTGCGTTCGTTACATATTTTCGCTTCCGTTTCCTTCTGTTACTGTTACTGTTAACTGTTACTTATCTGGATACGTGTAATCCGACATCCTGTTTGTTGATGGCTCACCTTTGTAGTGTATTCAACAAACAAACAAGTAAATGAATAGATTAATAAGTAAATAAATAAATAAATAGGAATATAAATAAATAAATAAATATCACTGTCACAATTCGGTCTCAGCTACGCTATCACATTCCGTCTTTGGTTATTCACCTCGCATCAGAGCACTCGTGCTCAACACTCGTCATTTATGCTGGTTATGCTATGCGACACTCGACACCACTAGAGTGGTTCTTGGTCGTATTTTTTTCCGATGAGGAGATCTCATTTGCCTTTCTTCCTAAGCTGTATCTACATAGATGGCTATAGAAATTCCCTCGCAGTGATAATTCCTGTCTGTGCTTTTTGAATATTTTTAAATGTTATTCGTCCCTGTTATCAATTATTACAGTGATTTCGAGCGCTCTACGTGAAACTTGTTGTTTTTCCAGTCATAAAATGATCAGCTAAAGGGTCCTGACCAAAGACCAAGTTTTATTGCTGAATAGAATTCTCGAAGTCAACTCTGGCTTTCATGCTAGGACCATTATGTCTCGTGGACGAGCTGTCACATCCAGTTGATCCATTAGAAAAAGGGCGTTTAATCGTTGCTCGCCACATCTATTCAATATGCTAGCACTGAGGGGAACAAGCGATTATTTCCTATGCCTCCAGAGCACGTGACCTTTTCAGTCTTTCATATTCGTCCACGTCTGTCTTTTCCTTTTCTTGACCAGGATACTCAGAAAATGAATACCATACGAGGGATTGTCTTCACAAAGGGGGGGGGGGAATTTCCGAATGTGCTAGGAAAAATCAAAAGAGCACAGAAAGCTGTGTCAAATGCTCGTTTTTTTTTTCATGGCATTTACCTGCTTTTTTTTTGGAATTTTATCTGACTTCCACTTATTCCGGAAATCAGACATCTTTTTTGCTTATATTGTTCCAATTTGACTTGAGATTTCGTTGGTCTTCGGGACCATTATGATTTCAGATTTCCCAATTTAACATCGTTCACATCGTGTCATAAAGCGGCATGGTTTGGCTAATTGACCAAATCTCCTTCAAGGTATTTTAGGGCCTTCTAAACCCTTTGCTTCTCAACCTTGTCCTCCTCTTTACTTATGGAAGCTCTGGCTCCTGAGCAAATTGGAATAAATCAAGAATTCGTGCTACCATCAGCAGATGTTTCTAGTAACCTTTATAAATTCTGGGTAAACCCGGAGGCCTACGCTCAAATTCTGAGGCCGTATGCACCATTGGATTGCCCAAAATATTAAACAAATTTACCCACCTTTAACACGGGCGTCAACACGTTTGCCCTGGGTAATCTCGATGATGCATGCCTGCACTGGTTAATTACTACTCCTTTGAGTCATATCATATAAATTTTAATGTGAGCAATGCATTTCGGACCATATGATTTTCCGCATTTTCAATTTGAAATTCCATCATTTTGCAAGCATATTTTTAATTGAGTCGTTTCCTTTTGTGACGACAATCCCGGGGAACATTACCCATAGAACTATGTATCGGCGAGTCTGCACTGGAACTGAGTTACAAAACCCATAACGACCGTTACCAACAGTGGAAGGACATTTGATTTAGAACTCAGGGTACTTTGAAGTGGAAATCAAGTATTACTTCAAGAAGAGACTTGTGCATTTGTTATTCTTTATGGAATTATGGGATTTGACACGAACCAGTCCATATGTACTTGGACTACAAGACGTCTGAAGTGGTCTGGAGGCCCACTTCGCTTGTCCTCCATTGTCGTAGACTTTATTCTTAGAAGTTCGGAACACAGCAATTGTTCGCTCGTTAGAGAAAAAAGTGCAAATCCTTCTTCTTCTCCATACTTCTGGATGGACAATGCTTTATTGAGCGTTCATCCCAGTTATCACAGTCCTAGTTTTTTCTTCGTTCTCTATCTTTGTACTTTTCACCTGTTTTCCTCATTCTCCCTTTAACTTCTCAATTACATATGATCCGTGACCAGTACAGCGACCTAGATCTATCCTCTGGAAATCCACATGATGAAAAACACAGGAAATATTCCATGAGGCTCGCTCCGACGCGTTCAAGTGTACTTTTAGGTTTGTTTAAGAACGCTTTTCACATGAAGTTGTCACGTTTTTGAGATCATCCGTAAAGTTCTTCAGAACTGAGGCTTCTTTGCCCTAATGCAGGGAACCTAAGTTTTCTTAATACTCTGTCTGAATGGCTCCTGAAGTGTTTCTCCAAATCTAGTGGTATGATTCCTTGGTGTTCTCTTTGCCCTGTATTTTCTATCTAACACCTCGATGGTGTAATCAACACCTAACAACTGAATTGTTCAAGGAAAATATGGAAATTTGTCAGCGAGACAGCCTTTTTTGTAGTCTACGAGTTGTTGCCTTAAGCTGCTTATGTAGTTCCACACTCGTCTAACGTATGATATCTAACACCTCGGTGGTGTAATCAAGTGTAAAGTAGGTAAAGTAACATGTAGGTAAACATACATCTAACCATGGAACAGCGGTCCTTTTGCTTAAAAGTTTCAAAAAAAAAAGAAGAAAGGAAGTCTTTCAAAAAAGAAAAATGAATGAGTTTCGAAAGTAAACTCTAGTAACATGAAGTAGGTAAAGGTAAGATAGGTAAAGTAACATGTAGGTAAACATACATCCAAACATGGAACAATGGTCCTTTCGCCTTTATTTATTTACTTGTTTATTTTCTAAATTTTTGAAAAGCTTGAAATTACTCCGACTTCTGGCAGTAACGACTACGACAATGTAAGTATATCCTGGGTCAGAAAAAAAGACTTTTTTAGGGTAGGGTAGCAAAGCGGGACCAGAGACAGCAGCCACGGAAATTTCGGTCTAACCAGGTTTCCGCCGACGGTTTTCATGACTTCTGGATTGTAGAGACGGGTTCGCATACAATTCACAGCAGAAATTCCCATTATTCCCATGGAGAACAAGTTCGGCTGGGGTGTGTGTCATCGTGTGGGAAAAAGAGGCGTAACCAGGCGACTTCGATTGGCGTACTTGGGCCGCCCGCCACGCCCATCTGTTTGAACTCCGACTGCGTCAATCCCATGACACATGGTCTATTTGTGCTTAGCGCCGTATGCGCCGTAAGGGTCAAACAGGTGGGCGTGACGAGCGGCTCAAATGCGCCAATTAGAGTCGACTGGTTACACCCCTTTTTCCCTCACGATGATACACACCCTCTTAGGCGCCTAAGATCACACGGACTATACAGCAGCAGCCGTAGTCGTACGAGTACGAGTTGTCGCATCTGGATTAGGAGGAATAGAACTATTAGGGTGTTATGTTGGAAATGCGCGCTGAAGTTTCGACGTTTTTATGAATGTGTTGCCAAACGTTTTTCGCCAAACTTTTAATACCTCCTGAAAGAGCAATTCATGTAGAATTTTTTCATATGCGGGTTGCTGAGTATTCCTTCATTCTTTGTTTTTTAAAGGAATTTATAAGAAGACCGACCAAAATTTTAAAATTTCTGTTCCCAAATTTTATGTTGTTAAAGAGCGTAAAACTGAAGCGGAGCACCACTACAGATCATATTTAGAATTAAGAGAATTTTTTGTGTATTAATTGGCTAAATCCATGAGACAATAAATTACTCGAAAATGGCCTCGAACTTGGGTAACTGAACCGAAATTCCGACTGAAAATCGTTTCCTCGACTGCCCTGTTCTTCACATCTAGAATTAGGAGTCGCACTTGGGGTCGCCTAAGAGCCCAGACTTTGCGCTATCAGGCGACCACCTGGTTGCTCCGTTTAAGCCTTAAATAAATGAGAAAAATTCTAAAACTGCGACGATACCAATTTTTGGGTAAGCCGCAATTTTAGGTCACTGCGCCGCGATAACCCGGAGGAGAGCGCTCACAATTTTTGCGGAAGATGTCGAAGGTTCAGCAATACTAATTCTGCATTGAACTTGGACTGGGGTGTTGTAGCTTTGTTTTTAAAAAATAATTTGTCCGATGCAAAAACGCGCATTTCCAACTTAACACCCTAATAGAAAGCTCCAATATCTTCTTGGAGCGTGGGATGTGCCAGCTATCAGCAGCTTTGGTATAGGTTAGTCCTTATTCTAACCCTATGCTTACATTTTATATGACCCCTTCCTTTTTTTGCTCTCTTTGGCCTACTCAATCATGTCCTATTCTCTTGCAGTTTTGACCCTTTGGTCGCTCATTGGCTCAGTTTCGTTGGCGAATGTTCAAACTTACTTTTTATTATTATTTGTTACAATTCAGTCCCTGTTCTGAGAGGTCTTATAAGTTTTGTTTACCCTGTTTACCCTGTGACTTGTTTATTTCTTCTCGAACTTTCTCGTGACTGGATGTTGTTGTTAATCTCATTTTTAGGGGCATAATTAGGTCCATATACATCGAAACAGTAGAACAGCGGTCTCTTTGTTTTTATTTATCTATTTGTTCTGTGAACTTCTGAAGCGCTTAAAATTGATCTGGCTTTCGACAGTAACGACTACGTCAATGCAAACGTCTCCTTGCTGAAAAAAAAGAGATTTTTTTGTTCTTCAACCACTACTTGTTGCTCTGACTCTGAGCACCACTCAGGTTTTCCTCCCGCCACTTGGCAGCATCATTCCTTACCTCAGCTCTTTGATCTCCGTCTCCTCGCTGAGGCAACTCGTCCGCGAAAGAGTAGCGCGCGCAGTTGTCTGACACAAATTACATTTCTCAAGTCGAATTTAATCAATTTAATCTAATCTTCACGCCGTCTTGGACACATCCACGTCGGATGGCTCACTAATTGGTGCTGGATGTCCAAAATGTCCACAGGGTGACAGCTTCACGCTTGATGTTTACCATTTAGAGCACGAGTCTCCAAGTATTTCCGCTTTTTCCTGAGTAGTGCATTTTACCTTTCTATTTATGATCACTTCTATTACTAGTTTCGTCAAGGTTCTGTTCGTAGCTGTGAATTTCGAGGGTAAATCTCGAATCTCCAAATGAATTGTGCATTTTCTGCCGCGTATGCATTTTCTCGCGCCTTCAAATCATCAATAAATAAATGAAATCTCATCTTTAAGTCCTTTTTTTATTTTCGTCTCCCATTGATGAAAAACGATAGCAGCAACTGTGTCCAAGAGAAAGATCTTTCATCTTCTCATCCCTCTTGGGAATAAAGCAGCCGCTTCCTTCACTTTCATTTGCGTTCTTCGTGGATGTCCTGGTGAGAACTGCTTTTTTTTTGCCACCGTTCCTCAATCGACGGTGTTCTTCGACAGAAAAAAAAAATCCTTGGAATTCCTGCATTCTATGACTTTCATCCCCACACATACATACGTACAGTTCCTACTAGAACTATTAGGTGTTCACATAAGTCCTTGCGCTTTCTTCAATTGCGATTTTCTCCGCCATATTGCCATTTTACCCTAACATGTTCTATGCCTTCTGAAAGCTCTTTTCTTCCTCTATAATAATATCATCATGCGTTTTCACAGAACTATTGAATTACTTGATTCTTAGGCTTAAGAAAAATAACCCCAATTTGAGGAAAAACACCATTTCCTCCTTGATTTCAATAGGGACCAGAACGCATTCGATACCGTTTGAACGTGGAAGCACTGCAAAATATAAACCCGGAATAACATTACCAGTGAAAGTGTTGTACGACTAGTTTGGCGATGCTGGCAAGGGTGGGGTCCGACGTCATCAGGGGGTAAGGTGGCTAGACCCGTGCGAATGGATAACTACCTCAGTTATTGGATAGCTTTGAGAGGTATGGTGTCTATCTAGACCATACGATTCACATGGAGCACTTCCCAGATCCTCTCGGAAGAAGTCTGTTTGGCCGAAGTGGTTGGTGTCATCAAAACCAAATTTATCTTTTTTGAGCTTCGAAAATCGCTGATGACCAACCATTTTGAGCAAAATGTCTCATTCATACCTAGCACATGTCGTTTGGCCAGTTCTTATGGCCTTTCGAACTTTAGCTGAATGCCAGAATAAGCAGCTGTCGGTTGCGCTGTTTTTCATTGACTCATTGCTCCACTTCGAAGGCTCAAAACTCACGCAAACTGTCAGATTACCAAAAATGCTCGCAAGATTCTTGTAGAGGAAGATTAGCGCTTTCGAATCGTATATGACTTGTACTTGAAAGTAACAAATAGGTGGAGAAAAGTGCATCCGAAAAAAAGCGCAACGACTTATGTTAACACCCAATAGAAGACACCCCTACGTTTCGACCCCTGGATTTTCTGGGAAACCAACAACTTCCTCATTAGTGCCATTGCTATTTCTTTAGAACTACAACCTCCATATTCTTCTTCTCCTAACATTCTAAGACAGTTAGCCAACAGGCAATTTTTATCGATAAACTCTGATAATACGTACTGCAGATACCAAACCTCGCGAAATACTTTTCCTATCATTTATCTTTGGAAATTTGCCCAACGAATTTCCAAGCATTAACCAGCTTTCTGACTTTTGCTAATGTGAATTGTAGCATTCAGGCGACATGACATGTACGTACCTCCTTTGCTAGATTTGCACTACGTCCGCAATTATCCTTCATTTCGCTAAATGCAGTGAATGTTTTTTTTTTCTCTAAAAGGACAATCACGAGCAATTAAGACGGAAAAATGCTACATCCATTGCATAGCAGAAGATTCTCGAAATGTATGCAGTGGTCACATCAGGAAACAACGATTCCCCAACCTTCTAAAAATTTTGTTTTTCATGGCGGGTTCTAGAAAATCTCCATTTTTGTTTCGTTTCAGTCATACATAGCTGTTCCCAACGCGGTGTTTGTTAAGTGTTCATGTATAATGCCTGTTTTTCTCTACACCTTCTCCAATTTCCATGCACTTTCTTGCGCTCTTTGTCTCTCTGACCTCCATCTCACTCTCCTCTCCATGAAAAAGACTATGCTCACTTTTGAATTTCTTGCTTTTCCAGTAATATTTGTTCTAACTCGAGTATTGATGGCTTTATTTTTGATATTCCCACCAGTGGTTCCTTTCTGGCAAAGCTTCTCCTTCTACTCCTCTCCCTCTCCCCCCTCCCCATCATTTCTATGAGCGAAAGATTTGAAAAAAAAAATCCCCCTCCCCCGAATTCCAAGCATGGCTGAGCAGTGCCTTTCTAGCCTTGTATAGCCTTTGAGAAATTGCGTAGGAAATGTTCTCCAATGTCGTGCATGTCTCATCCCTCTCCCAATTTTTTTCCTAATAAAAAGCTTTTCTTTTGAAATATCTCGGACAAAACTTTTCGGCAAACCTAGTATAAACAGCAGCTTTCCCTCAAACTGCGCTAAACCACTATTTTCTCCGTTTGTAGTCCCCTTGATAGCATGGCGATCGAGGGTACAGTAGTCGCAAAAGCAACGGAACCGCAAAATCATTCCACATAATCGATGAACTTTTTAATGTTGGTTTGTAGGGAAATATTTATGCTCTAAACATGCAAGCTTACGGTAGGGTTGCATCGCTGGAATTATGGAAAAAAAAGTATTTCGGAAAGGATTGGCGGTCTTTTCACCTTACAAAGCCAGGAAGAAATTTCTCGCCGAGTAGTTTCCTTCACCGTCCAATAACAAGCGAGATTTTTTTACAATGACTTCAATGCTTCGACCCAATGGACAAGTTAGCCAGTACAATGTAGTAAAATTAGGTATTTTACTTATCCGCTATCCAGGAACTAGGGTGACCCTAAATTCGCCGCGCGCGTGCGTGATTCATGCGTCAGACGCTGTTCAGAGGGCAATCTACATCCATAAATTAACATACTAGAAGTGAGTCAGGAACGAATCGACCTAACATCGGCCCTAGATAGCTCAAAGGAGCTTTCTACATCTAGGCCTCTCAGAAATCCTAGGCATTTTGTTGGAACAGGAGAATTATTTCGCTTGCTTATCCCAAACCCGACATTCATCTTGTATAATACAATGATGCCATTGTGGGTGGGATTACGGTAGTATACTGTAGCAAAAACACCTCACAAACTTCTGGCAAAAATTTTGACCAAGACACTATTCTTTCTCACGTTTGATAGAAAAACTAAGAAGCGATTGTCAACTGCGCTTCTCATAGCAGTGTTATAATGTTTTCATATCATTGGGCAGCTTCGAGAGTGCGTCTGCGACTTTGTCTGCAATTGCGGCCGCAACGCGTTGTTGACCAGCTGGCCAGGGAGCAGATGATGTACGGGACGGCCTTTAATTAAGGTAACAGCAACCTCATTCCTTGTTAGGGGGTCTCTCCCGAATTGGAGCACTTGGTCCACGGATGATGTAAAAACAAATTTCAGCACCCCTTGGCCTACACGCCACCTATTCCAAAGCTGAAACCCTTAAACAACTTTTCTTTTCCAGAATTTAGATTCTTATTGCCTTCCTTTCGCTGTTTTTGTCACCAGACGTGACATATCCACGTGACGGCGCACGACTTGTGATCGCTAAGTGGTTTACTCGGAATCCTCCGAAGAGCTGTTGAAAGTGCGGGGTTTCTTGGGATTTCGTTTCCTGCACCTCGGCACCGCGACTAGCCGGATGCCTCTTCCACGTAATGCCACTCGATTTTTCACCAGACCTGAATATTTCATCTTAGCTTCTTTCAAACTGCCATCCATGAATGATTGCCGCAGTATTGGATGGATAGACGTCGCGACGGTGGTCGAATTGAC
The DNA here is from genome assembly GCA_000688135.1 of Ancylostoma ceylanicum. Lineage (NCBI taxonomy): Eukaryota > Metazoa > Nematoda > Chromadorea > Rhabditida > Ancylostomatidae > Ancylostoma > Ancylostoma ceylanicum. The sequence continues at coordinate 434,608 of JARK01001415.1, forward strand.
CGCTGTGACTGAAGACCAAGCTTATTTGAGTCACGAGGTCGGGTTGTTTTCGAACACCTCTCTTTTGGGATGGGGCTGCATCCACTGCCTCAGTCATCTTTTCAAGTATCTTGCTGCCTATTCTATAACAGTTGTTGCAGGAGGGAGAAACTCGTTCTTTTTATAGCCTGGACTTATTTTTGCGGCCAATCCGTAAAGAAATGTCATTTTCATAGAACTCCAAAAAATTATCCTTATTAGAAGAAATTGAAAACTTACTCCATGTTCACTTCTCTAATAAAATTGTTTTATTTCTAAGTATCAAAAAATGTTTATCCAAGACATCTTAATCTTTGAAAAATTGTTCCTCAAATTATATTGCGAGTGAGCTAACTGTGTAATGCAGGCAGTTTGCTAACTGGTTTGCAATTTTTTCTTCGACACTGATTTTCTTCAAAATAACCGCTTATATTTGCTTTGACGAATTTAATTTCAAAGCTCTGGAGTGAGACGTAAATAAGCAAAGAATAGAAGAAAAAGCACAAAAAGTGAAGAGAGAAACCTCGAGGGTTTCTCAATCCATCAAAGATTTTCCTGGAAAACCATGCCGGAAGATTACCAAATATCCAGTGCCTAATTTCCTTAGTCCTTAATTTCTTCCCACTTTCTATCCAGGGAACCCTGAATCAGTCCCTATAAGGGTTCATTCATAAATTCGAATTTCACACGTGCAGGGCTAGGATGGATCATTCGAAGGACAGGTGGGTAATCTTACACCCATGGGTATGATTCCCATGGTTAGCAGCTGAATTTGGATGTACACATGTGCCTTGCTGAACCGTTGAAGTTACCGAGGGTAAACGTATTGGCGCCTGTGCTAACCATGGATAAATGTGGGAACCGGAGGGGGGGGGGGCGGGTGACACATTTACAGTGAGTGATCTCAATGATGGATGTGGCCCATGGTCACGTATACGTGAACATGTTGACTTGTGCCAGGTGAAAGGTAAATTTTGGTATGTTCACGTGCTTACCATGGGTAATTTTAATGACGTGTTCAAGCCTGTGATGTTCTTCTGTGCTCTACTAACTATTACAAATAACCATATCCATATCCAGAATACGTTATTGAGATTACCCAAGAGGTAAACGTGTTAGAACACAAATTTACCCCTTGTTAACTTGGGTATCAACGCGGATAATTTCGCTGATGCATTCATGCTCAGTGACAAAGTGGGCAACCTAAACTTTTGACCTCATGAAGCCTTGCTTCCCCTTTAAATCTCCCTCGCAGTAAACTCCCTGTTTCCCTCCAATCCCCCTCGCAGTACCCTAACACCTTTCGTCTTTTCTAGATCTTAGAAATAAACAACGCTTCATGCTGCCCAGAGTAATAAGTAATACTAAAGCGCATGAGTGGGATGCCACTGGATTGGACCCATACGCACACTTCGCACTGTTGTGGCTTGGCACTCTGATTGTCTGCGCATCCGCACATTCCACATTCTCCTCATCGGCTCTATCCCTGTCTACATTTGTCCATACAGGTGGAGTTGTCTATGTGCGACGATTTAATTGCAGTTTTTATTATTTAATGGTGGGAAACGTGGCTGAATCACACTCTCAGGACGTCTATCCATAATTCTATAATTTCTGAATTAGTGAAGAGTTCCTCTGATTGGTTAGTCACTCGGCTAATTCGATTCAACTTAGACGGGATAACAGCTTAGTTCGCCAGCACTATTAGGAGCGTAATTGCACTGTACCTTGTTATTCCGGCAAATGCGCCGGATTCCATTAATTTTTTTCGAGTTCCAAGCCTCTGCCTCACTACTGAATTACGCTGGAACACACATCCAGACGCATACAATTCCACAGCTGAGTAATTTCGGCAGGAAACTGGACGATAAACCGTTGTTTACCAACTGCGCGAGCGAACCACTTTGCAGCATTATCGCGGCCACTGCAAGCCGTCGTCGGATCATCCCATGGGAGAAATTTCGCCGCCTGCCCATTTGATTAGCCAACTTCGCCACGGCGGGCCAGGCCCGCATTTGGCGGCAAATTGTCACTTCGGCCAGCGGCCCGCGCTTGTTATGGTGACTTTTGGCCAGCCGCGTGTTCACAGCCGCCACAAAAACAAGGCGCCAGCTGAAATAGCGCGAATTTCTGCGGGTCTGACTTCAAATTGGCACGCTAAGGAGCGATTGTCGCCTGGCGAATCAGGGGTTTTTCCGTCCCAGAGCAGATTGCCCCTACCGTATGCCGCACTTTTGTCGCGATATTTCACTGGAAGACTGGTGGTGCAAAGGACTTCATCGTTTTGCAGCCCAACAACAAAGCCCTCCCATGGACTGAAGCCGCCATTCAGGCAGGCGACTCTTGAGAAGCCTGAGGAGCGTTAGAAATTCAGCTATTTTCAGTTTGTTCGAACTAGCACTTTCCTCAGAGCCAGGATCTGGGCTGCTTTATCCTTTACATCCTGGATTTCCAGCCAGAATTTTTAGCCAGAATTTTGAGCCAGAATTTGCCAGTTTAGCCAATTTTTTTTGCCAGAATTCTGAAGTTGTCCAGTCTGTGAACGACTACTGAGCTGTTTGGTGAAGTTTGTCCTCACTATTCGCTAGCTTTGTTTTGTCATCTGTCCGGACTTCTATCACATCTGGACATCTGTCACAATCCCGTGCCGCATCATTTATGTTTGAGGCTGCGTCGCCATAGAGCTTGTACTTGCATTTCCTGTTGCGTGACATTTAAAGCATTTCCGTGAAAAGATCGACATCACCGGAGCAAGACTGTTTTTCCCATGTTGGATTCTACGTCGATATCTTGAAATTCAGATTTCATTCTACTGTTCGTATAAAACAAACTGAATAAAGTTAATCAATTAAAATTCCACTGAAAGTGAACAACATTTGAGCACATAGCTTTTATCTTCGGTTAAGAAAAAATCCCACCCCACCCACACCCACCCGCAGAATCCTTCGAACAAGTTGTTGCATCTGAAACTTGCTCCATCCAAATCTTTTTGACAAGTTGGCGCATTTTGTTGAAGTAGGGAATTTTTCTGGTGTTTTGAAGCCAGTTGTTTTGAAAAATGCATTCCTCAAGGCGTTCTATCGTTGCAGTGAACACGGTACCATATGCTTCTTAATGTGTACTGCTCTCCATTTTTTTTTACTTTCTCCATATTGGGAGTTTGTAACGTTTACCTCCACCGGGCGCTACAAACTTACACGTATTATACCTGTACAGAAAAATCAAAACGATTGGTTTTAGAAGTCCGACTCAGCCATTTTTGTTGTTTCGACACATCTCCCAGAATCAGCATTGGAACCGTTGTCAACTGATTCTCCTTATTTCTTCCTCATATTCCAGTCTTTTCTCCAAACCCTTTTTTTCTCGTTGCCGTTTTCTTTTTTTTTTCGCTAGTTTTTCTTATAAAAACTATCGGAATATCGACAAATTTCAGAGTGACCATCCTCACAATTCAAGCGAAGTGAACATGGAAGATGACGTTAAATAAACGAGGAATGTCAGGAAAACTTCATTGTAGCAGCTGGTTTTCTTTTCAACTACGGTATTTGTACACTATTGATTTAACAAAATTGATCTGTAGTGAAGAATACTCTGATATCGGTCTCACGCTAGAGCTACGTATTACATGCTCAAGTTATCATTTTCTCTGTGGCTTTTTTTTTACAGAAAAATCAAAGCTTTCTCCTGATGAAATTAATACACATCATTTCAGTTTATTTTATATTTAGTGCATAAGTTAACTGATATGGAATGCTGCATCTGACAACGTGATGACAAAACGCTATTCCTTGCTCTGATTGCCATTACCTTGCCTGTCGAAGTCGTCGGACTCAATCTAGGCTAAGATGTTTCGTCGATGCTTAGGTAACCAAGAAGGGAAGGATACAAGGTAGAAGTGGCCTAGATACTGCAATTAATCGAGCCATTTTGTACTCAGTCATTGTAACGCTCATCTGCTCTTCAAAGGCTGCATATATCACTGAGATTACCCAGGGTCAACGTATCTATACCACATAAGCTCAGTCATAAGACGTTGGCACGTTTACCCAGGGTAATCTCAATGATGCACCCGGCTCAAAACCACTGAGCGGTTCTGCGAAGAAGGTTACGAGCATAGTTTTCCACTCCTACTCCCAAATTTCTTAATTCCCCACCACCTACGATCTATGGCATTTGTTAAATGTTCTCTCTAACCCATATTTTCTCGTTTGAACCTTTGGGAAAAATTCCCAAAAGGGCTCCCTTTCATTTTCCGGAGCTGCGGATACAAATTCCAAAAGTGAGCTCAGCCAGACAGTTCCTTCCAGAAATCCAACATTGGAATAATCATTCTTTCACGACTTCCACATCTTAGATCATCTACTTGGTCCAAACAACCGATTGAAAATATCAACACTTCGCCCCACATTCCCCTCCTAGTCGAAAAAAAATCAAATAAGAAGCTTTTGCAGCACCAAAACACCCTAATTCAGTGTGTTGCTCTGATTCTGGCGCTTATTTTCTTCCTCCAGCACATCGCCGAAAATCGCCGAGGTGCTTCCTTTTCCTCTGGGGACGGGGTTGACGGCTTTGGAGGCGTTTGACGGCGGCTGTGGTCCTTACTTGCGCTTGATGTGGTGGCAGAATGTGTACACATGAGAAGTAGAGCTGCTCCTCATTCGTTCACTGGTTGAATATAGTCTGCTTCGAACCGGTAATTAGGTATTTGTGCCTGATCCCGGCTTTTCTCACAGCTCTTGCTAATTACTGCACACCTTTCTGCGCTCTTTCTTCCTCTAATCTCTCTCCAACTATCTTCACCCCGTGGAGCGAATCATGGTAATAATTTGCGCATCATAAAGTAGCAAAAGCCCGGTAGATACATACATAGGTTACTTCCTTCATTTTCTCGTGACATTTCTGGAAATTGAACATCTGGCACACGCAACTTGCTATGTTAGCTAGATTTTCTAGGCACTAATCTGTAAAGTCCTCTATGACTTTTGGGTAAACATTACCTATCTTCATCTCATGGTCTTAGGCTACATCTCCTCTTTTCTCGGCAGAAATAGTATCATCCATGGAAAAAAATTGATTAAACATGGAGCTCCCTTTGCGATTGCACCATCTGGCTCGGGAGTTACTGATCAACGCAAGCTTGACTTGTGCCAGGGTGCATCGATGAGATTACCCAGGGTAAACGAGTTAACTCCCGTATCAAAGCTTGACATGTGCCAGGGTGCATCGATGGGATTACCTAGGGTGAACGTGTTAGCTCAGGTATCAACGTTGGGTGAACTTGTTGGATGTTAGCACGCTTACCCTGGGTAATCTCAATGCAATGCATGCGGCCCAAGAACAAAGAAAAGAGGTTCAAGAGTTATTAATGGATGCAAGCGTGACCTGTGCCTGGGTGCATCAATGAGATTATCCAGGGTTAATGTGTTAGCTCCCGTATCACAGCTTGACATGTGCCTGGTTGCATCGATGGGATTACCCAGGGTAAACGTGTTAACTCCCGTATCAACGTTAGGTAAACACGTCGAGTGTTAGTACGTTTACCCTGGGTAATCTTAATGCAATGCATGCGGCCCCAGAACATTGAAAACAACATAAGAAATCGTCTCAGACTAGGGGGCGCCAAGGAGACCACACATCCCGTCTAGTTCAAGCCCCGAAATGTGTGTAAAACTGTATGCCTACTACCTGATCCGCTCATGTTCGCCTGAGAATTCTTATTAATTTAGTCATATTACTAATAAGTAGACAGTATAGGTGAAGTATTATACCACCTTTATTTAGATAGCCTCCTTATTATAGGTTACTTACATGAAAAGGAGTTATTCCCAGCAGGACAAGACATCCACATAGTACAGATCCTCCCGTATTGTTCCACATAGGCATGCGTGAAAGTGCTTATCATCCCGCCTAGTACGTGACTTTTCTATAAAGGAAGCTATTTAGCTCCTTTCCGGAAGTTTAGCCCTTTCATCCGGACCGGAAGACATTGGAAACTCGTTTATCCACGTCTGTCTGCCTGAATGATGCCCAGACATATTATTTTTATCCAACATAGACTAACGTTGCCCTTGTGTTTTTCACTGTAATGAGGATATATAGTTACAGTATGTGCGGTGTAGTCCTCGTACTCACTAGATTCCGCGAAGAATATTGCTATTGATGTTTGTTTAGTCAAAAATATTCATCTCAGAGCTTTCAGAAGAGGTTGTCTGATCGCAGTTGAAACTTGTGCTACCTAAAGCTTGCTGGCAACTTGCTTTCGCCTTTTCTCGTTGACAAGTTGTGACTGGCATGACCATGCCAGAACATTCTATAACTCTCTTTTCTAACTTATGTATTGGATTAGTATCGATTTTTTTTACTTTTGTCGTTTTTTTTTTCAAACCTTGTTCGTCATTTCCGGTTTCTGCCACCTTGTTAGCTCCGAGAGTTACAGCTTTTGGGTGTTTTTAATAAATAAATAAATAAGTTGTCGGCAAAAAGCTTGTCCACAACTTACAAGTTCCTACAACTTTTTACTTCATCTGTTGGCTTCGCAAGTTGTCGACAAGCTTTGAGCAGACAATTTGTCGACAAGTAAGGCACCGGCAAGATGTCAACAAGCTTAGGACAGCGCAAGTTCCAGATGCGACAAGATAATTTTTCTGGAAGTTCTGAGATAGTGGCTCGAATTGCTCCTACGC
>JARK01001415.1:441435-474085 GCA_000688135.1 Ancylostoma ceylanicum
TGACTTAAACGCCTACGCGAGCCGCTAAATCCTGGATTTGTTGTCATAAAGCGGATTTGTTCTTATTTTCCCTTTGCTGAAATCTTATAATCTTCAGCAAAGAGGATTCTCTTGTGCCTATGAACATCGGCTTCCTAAAGATTCAGTTTCTTCTTTGCTCGAAAAAGCCGTTCATTGTTTCTGTGGGTGTTGCACTTCCTCCTAAGGACAACGAATAGCTCGGTCCAGAAATAGTTTTCGTTGCATCACTTTTGTGGCGGGCAATTTCCGTTATTCATACCATGTGTTGAAATGCATATTGCTCGCCACAGAGTGTTTCTACGCGGGTCTTTCTTCTGTGTTCAGTACTAAACTGAGACACTTTATTAATAGACAATGACAAAGACACAAACGCAAGTACCAAGAACTAACGGATGTATTGCTTCAAATCTATTGTATTGGACGATTATTGGCTATTGGTGGTGGTACTGAGAACCGAGAATTGAGGCTACCATGGAAGGAGAAAGCTGGTTCAGATGCTTCTTGACTCATCTCTTTATACGCCGCATCGAGGCTACTGCTTCGGCGAATGTCAGCATCTCTCGTTCTGTAAAGGATCCTTTTACTGATAGCTAACCCATGGGAAATGCTAACGATTTGACCTGAGTGATATAAAATCTTTTCTAACCGTAGTAGTTATTGAGATAGCGTAGATATGTAACACTTGTATGCGATTTCGAAGAGTTCTCCTTGGTGTAGTCGGTTCAACTGGGGAGGATACGAGGAAAGGCGCCAGAGGGGAAAAGAGCGCGAGAAATGGCGCAGGAATTTTACAGGATGTAGAGAAAAGCAGTCTATGTGCAACATTACTCATCTATCATCGCGATTGAAACATACCATAACTGCCTTATAATTTTTGTCTGAAACGGTGGTACACGGCTCTCCCACGCCTCAGTCTATTTTCAGTAAAACATTCGCATTCCCCGCAGAGCCTTTTTTTGTTCCGGGTGTTCGAGATCCCTCGAAAGTACACTCGGCCCTCATGCAATATGCGCTTCTCAGCTTAAGTGCATACAATTAAAGAGAAGTGATGGCTCTCTAGGGGCTATTCATCCGAACGCTTCTCGCGTTTTCAGAAGCTTTGGAGGCCTATTCTTGTTGGTGCTCAGTCTAGACTTGTTATTCAGTGCTACGAATAAATCATAAGCTATACCGTATGGTTTGGCCTGGCAAGCTTGACTAGTTATGTTCCAGGAGTTTATTACGAGAGGATCACAAATGCTCGATCCCTTCAGATTGAAACCAAAAGATCAATGAACATAGACTTTGGTGTCAACTAATTGTTGTCAAACGAGGCCTGGATGCACCATTGAAATTACCTAGGGTAAGCGTGTTGACGACCATGTTAACAATGGGTGAATTTGTGTGGTGTTAGCATGTTTACCCAGGGTAATCTCAATGGTGTATGCTGCTCCAGCCGCTTGCTTTCTGCTCTATTACTCTCCTAAGCTGTATTCAGGATAGTGTTGGTCCGCAATCGAGCACAAATTTGCTCGTAGCATTCAGGACACAAGAATTTAGAAAAAGGTTTTCCACAGTTTTTGGCGACAAGCATGGCGAGAAAAGGTAACTTTAAGCTACTAATGTAAGCATGTTTGTTTTCAAAAACATTTTTCCAAGGCAACCTCTACCAATATATGTTTATTTTGCAATTTACCACTCCACTGTAGTCAGAATTATAAGCTTCAGTATTTGCCCGTCGGTGACTTCACATTTCTTCCCTGACTTTGTCTGGAATTCCAATGGGAACCACCTGATTTATCCGGAATTTACTGGGTCTTAGTGATTTGCCAATCCTTCTAGGAGTTTTTACGCACTGTTCAACTTGAACCGCATTCATCGTTGAGATTCCAGATTAAACGTGTTTACACACCGCAATTTTACCCATCGTTCACACAGGACGATTACCATGGGGTAAAGTAGCCGGGTAAAATTTTCCAGAGAGAATGATGCATCCAGGCCCTGAAATTCAACCGAAGGCCGCTTAGGCAGGATCTCGGAATTATGAAGCATTTCCTCCTCGCCTTCAACTTATCTCACTCCGACTTTTTCCTGAAGAATGGCTATCCGTGAATTAATTAATCCGTAAGTCCTTTATTCAAAGCCACAGTTTCCTTGAAAACTGCCTACTTCCTTAATTACCTTTGAAATCAATCGTTTTGATGTCGAATTGATTTCATCGAGAGGTTAACAATGCTCAAATAAACCACTGAAGAAGTGGCGATGTCGGTCTACACCTCCTATCTCTATCTGTTTACCCACTTACTTTGAGTTTCCACACTTTCCTCAACTTGTTCCTTCTTCTTCCAGTAACTCATTGAATGTTTGCCGCATTTCCTTCAAAACTTTCATACCCATGCTTCTTCAAAGTTTGACCGTGATGAGATTCGGTATAATCGGGAGGAGCACCACTGCTCCGGTGTGTGAGGCCTTTAGAGTTTGAGTTTATTTCTTTTTGATAGCTATCTCCCCCCCACACCCATAGTTTTATCTCATTTCTCAGAGATATTTTTCCTAAAACGAATAAAAACCATTAACGTAGCTAAATGAGGAGTTTCGGGGGAGGGTGTTGTGTTCTTTTGCCTGTGGGCCGTATAAGGGTAGGAACGGGTAGTTCACTCATTTTCATCTTTCTTTTCTACTCTTTTTCAAATGTATTTGCTTGTGCTTGTCTAATTGTTTTGAGCAGTTTTATTTCTGATCATTTCTGTTTCTGTGAAACTAAGAAAATGATCTTAAGCAAGAGAATAATTTGTAGCTTCTGGCTAGAATTTGCGCTACTAAACCGTGGGAAAAAATCTGCTTCACTACTGAAAAACTCCGTTGTGATCAAAAATTTTTCTTTTTTTTCCAGTCGCCTTCACTAAATTATTACCTTTCAATACTGTTATTGTCACTGTACAGTTTCCCATACGTTAGTGGCAGAATCCTTTATTTACCAGTGATATTCTCACGTTAATTGGATTGCATTCTTGACTTGCGATTTCCAAGAATTCTAGAACACCTTGTTGGTAGTTTTTATAACTTTGAATTATGTAGCAGAGAGTGACCTCAGCATACTCCTAGTAAACTGGCTTCTCAATTCCGCAGTAATCAAGTAGTACAGGTTTCGTTTCGCTTCGTTGGCTTCTCGCTCATGCAAGAGTTTATATCTAAAGAGTGCGCATGTAGCCTCTGATTGCTCGACAGCCTTTGTCGAGGGTATAGGCCGGAGCTAAATTCTTGTCCACTATGCCTTTACTTTTAAAGACTAAAATATATGACTAACGATAAGAAGAGAACATCCTGCAGAATTGCATGTATTTCTAGTCGAAACTATACATTGGTATTCGAGCGAATATTCAATTATTTCTAAATTGTCATTATTTGAATATTCGAACAGTTCAGAAATTGTCAAAGTTCAATTATTCGGATATTCGAACATTCGAAAGGAGAAATCCCGACTCGACGAGTAAGCCGATTGTTTTTTTTTCTTATATAGAAGTTTACAGCAGTTTCATTCACATCTTTCATTTATGCATTCTCCATTTCCGCACCACACTTCTCTTTTACCTAGGTAGGAATGATTTCTTCCTCCACTAAATGGTCCTCAGACGTGTCATTAATTGGAGCAGCCATGGGGATCATACATAAAGAGCTTCTCGTTCTTGTTCTTCTTCTTTTTCTTCTTTTTCTTCTTTTTCCTCTTTTTTCTCTTCCTCTTCTTTTTCTCCTTAGCGTACAGTCGCTGGTTCCTCTGTGTTTTACTCTTTTGCATATAGAACGTTCTATAGTCAGAACCAATTGGAAACCGAATAGTTTTATTATTTAATGAACAATTCGGAAAGTAATTTGAACATTCTGATATTCGAAAATGAGAGAGCCCTACGGTTTTCCTTGTATTTCATACAACGTAGTATTGGTCTCTAATGTTAGAACATTTGAATTTCCGATTTATTCGGAGTATTCGACATTCAAAAGCCGAAATATTCGATTTCAAATGGATGCAAAAATGGAGTGTTCCAACATCAGAGACCAATATACATAGTTCTGTATGGAAGTACAGAACCTTCCATGACTATGTGACAATGGTTTCATCAGTCGGCCTGTCAACCAGGACCTGACGCTGAAATTTCGCAAAATCAAGACTAATAAAAGAAAGCATCTGGAATATTCCATTGTTTTTGTCACATCTGTGGATTCCCAGACTTGCCATCTTCCCTTGTAGCGCGGCTCTTAGTCCGCTGGTAGCTATTCCATTTTAATCCTATAGTTTATTCCATTTAAATTTTAAATTGAGCGGTATAGAAAAACGGAGGGTTCACTGCTGCGTGCGTTATTCATGTACATATATATTTTCGAAAACTTGCGCTCCAACAATTTATCTGAGTGGTTGAACACAATGGCGTGAATGCTTCAACAGTTTTTTCCTTGCACTTTACTTTAAACCCTTAATGTTACTTGCAGTAAAAACCACACTAAACCACTAACCATTGGATACTGTTATATTAACCTCGTCTAAAAAGTTCTATTGCTAGGTGCCTAATGACCTGCTCTGTTTCTGCAGTGTATCTTTCAGATATAACTTGTCTCATCCTTGATAGGTGCCATCTAGGCAGTTGCGCTACCAAATTGGGAAAATTTCAAATTTAATACTTTGTCATTTCCTGGTGGATCTAAAGAAAAGATTACTAGTTGTTGCTGAATGTAAAATGTTTGCACAGATACCAATATAGGTTACGTTCTGTTTGCGAAGATTCAGTGGACTTTTAGATGGGCCTAAATTTAAACTCCATTTGTACCCTCGCTATTAGTCTCTGGGGTTCTTGAGTGTTCCCTGGGAAACTGATTTATCTGCAGATCTTGAGTGAATCTTGACTGAAAATTAGGACCTTTTACTTGAAATTCATGTCAGAGAACGAAGAACAAGGTTGTAGAGCACAGAGCACGAAGAACGTGTCCATTCTGGACTAGCAGGAAAACTGTGAGTCCCCCGGGAACATTCATGAATCCCGTCCCCTATACAGGTCCTTGGTCTTTCTTATGATAAGGTGGAAGTCCTGACTTGATCCGTGTTCTTTTAGTCAGGCAGCATCCTTGGATGAATCTCCTGGCATATCCGTTCGTAAGCACACCTGTCCTTTTCTCTGATGCAACGGGAGGCATGAACGTCACTCACTTCCCTCTCAACCTTCTATTTTTAGTAAACTTCCACATATTAGTCACTTGAGTGCCCAGCTAATCTATGCATGCGGTGACTTAAACGAGTCGGCTGACTCTGTAAGCTCATCGTCTCGTAGTGGACGTGCACTTCATGCGTGGAATGTAATACTTCTGCCCTTGAGGTATCACATCATCGGATAGGTGACGTTCACACCCACTGTCTGAGGCAGCAGGCGCTTAACATTTTTACCTATATCCTGACATTTTCACCTATCGAAGGCGACTGTGCGTACATCTCCTTTTTAGAAGTGCTTGTTGTTGAAAGAACGCTACTATTCATGGATGGATAATATAATATTATGTTGTTGTGTCAGTACACTTGTCCTTTGCCTCCTGTCGCTGACTACTTCTTTGAAATCTGAAAAGTAATTATGTGCACGTTTGAATCTAAATGTTGGGTAAAAACTACGGTAAGTTTGGCACTAATAGCTACCTCTACTATGAATATTTATTTATCGGCAACACCAAAACAAACAAATTATTGAGATTTGAACGCAGCAGAGAATTGAGGGTCCAATAGAAAGAAATCGAAAAAGAAACGAAAATTCAATACGAGTTGTTCAGGTTTGTGGGGGGAGGGGGGCTTTTATAGCGGCCTTCAGAATATCGTGGATATTAGTCGGCCGGCCTGGATTAATTTTAGCGCTTTTTCCTTGAGAAACCTTATAAATGGGTGAACGAAATGAAGAGGTATGAAACGAATGAACGTGAACGAATAACGCTCCTCTCGAACATTCAGGTGATGAAGAAAATATTAAATTGCTGCAAAGCTGTTTATAGTACAAAGCAGTTTGGATAAAGGAACAATTTCTTTCCATAAATGGTGCAGACTCGCTCAGACATTCATGCGTTCTCGGCAAAAATTGTTCCCACGAACTGATCAGAAAAATATTCCCACAGGTGCAACTCGAGAGCAGTTACCCACCTCAGAATCAACTTCCGTATCTGAACATTTGAACAACCTTTAGGGGACGTCGATAACAATGTTATCTCCTTGAAACCATGTTATTCATCTTCTTGGAAATATCTCAATGTATCCCACAAGCATAATGGTACAATTTTTTTCAAAATTCAAGAGAAAAAACTCATTTTCAACTCCTTTTTCCTACCAATTTTTCGCATTTTTTTCTGCGATTTTTCAGGGGAGCTCCCTTTGAATCTTACATCCACACTGAAACGCATAGATATGTAGATTTGGAGAAAATCCATGAAAACTTCGATATTTCCCAGGATACTCGCATTTTTTCTTGATTTTTTACACTTTTCCCACAGTGCATCAAAATACGAACACATGGACAGAAAAAAATCACGAAAATTGTAGTTTTCCCCCTAAAAGTCGGCTTTCCCGAGAGTTTGACGCATTTTTTTGCATTTTTCCATTGCGGTGAATTCGAAGTACACGCCGCGACAGCTACCACATCGAGTTGCGCCGCAACACTTCTAGCGATCAATAGCTACGGCATGCCGCAACTCCTTATGCCAGTTGTCGCAACGACCGCCTCGGAATCTCCAAAAAGAATCGCTTCGAAAGGGGGATTTTTGGCATTTATGCAAGAAAATATGTACCGCTTTGCGATCAGCGTTGTCTAACGATTGTTATGTTCTTACGGTTCTGATGTAAAAATTGATTCTGAGACGGAACACCTCCTCTAAGGACTCTCGTACAGGAGGTAGGCTCCTGCTCGCTCACACTTATAGGGGATACAGATCCCAAATGGGACAGAATCTTTTGTGTCGCTACTCACCTGCAGCACATGTACTTTTCATGTCTCAGAATCAGCCTGTGAAAATAAGAAAGGTTGTATTAAGGTTGTCAACCTAGCTTAACATTCTACATAGAATTCAGAGCACTACTTTATTCAGAGTAAAAATAGACTAAGGCACTAAGCATAGTGATGTCGTATAAGGAAGAACATTTCTTCAGAAATCCTTGTTTACTACATAGTTTTTCTGCAGAAAACGGCTTATTGGCCACCGTTATCAATTCTTAGCCTCTATTGTACCCTGTCATTTCCACCATCTACGTAGTATGTCTACTGTGATTCACAAAGCATGTCTTATCCTGTGTCTACTTCCTGTTATCCATAGATATGTCTTCCATTCAAGCTAGAGCCTTTGGATAATATTCTTCTGCTCATCATGTTTGATTGCATTTATTTATTTATTTACTTACTTATTTATTTGTTTATTTATTAATACATCGTAATTGATGTACTCGATACCTGCAACAGTTCATAGGACGAATGGCATCATTCTACATTTTTCCCGTGCTTTCCAAATTTTTACCGTATTTCTGCATATAACCAAATAAAGAATAATATAATAAAACAAAAAAAAAATCTCAAAAAATAAAGAAATCTTGATATATGAGAGGGAGATTACGTTCTAATGATTGTTCCTGGCAATTTTCGGCGAGGATATTGACTAGTTTTCTTCCTCATTTTCTTGCCAATTTCTACAAGTGCTGCTTCACCATCCATGGTTTTATTTACCATCCATCCATGAAAATCAGAGCAGAAAGCTTATCTAACTACATATAATGCTTGCTTCAAAACTAAACGAAAGTATTTCTCTTCTCATAGCTTTTTTTCCAATTCCTGGCAGTTTTCTGGTGCTAAAATCCAAATCCTGGCGTTTGTACTATTGTTATCATTAAATAATATCGTGATTTTTCGTGCAAGTCGAATAGATATAAATCAAAACCAATTCATTTCAGAGACTTGAAACTCGCTAGTATTTTCCTTCGACGTCTCATCCTGAAGAAACGCTTCAGCCCACGGATTTCCCAATTTCTCGCAGCATAGATAGCTTCAGTTTTGCCCCTTGAAATTAGCCCACCACAAAAAGAGGTCATTATTCCCTGTATGGCTTCCCCACAAGACGACTAACCATGGACATCACGCTCTCACATGGAACAGACATGCGTGCGCTCTTATGGCGGTAACTTGATAGTCAATCTGGTACGAAGCAAAATGTCAACACTGACGCCCTCCTCAAACGAGATTCTTATCCGGGAGACATGATTCACTGGGCGAGAATCCCTGCTAAATCAATTTACTCGTCCAGAGACTAACTGACAATTAAACACATGTCGTTCGGATTCAAAAAAGCCTACAACGACCGAAAAAGTGATTCACTTATGGGACACTCCCGAAAAGCACGTACATGTCTCCCCCGCCCACTTCCTGGAGGAGTAAGGAAACAGAATCTTTCCCTGTGCTTAAGAGTCGCCGCTCAGCTTAGATTTCTCTTGCTTAGTTGTCGTAGAATCTTCTTGGGCCTTAGTGTCCCATGATAGGTCTACATGGGATAATTTTGTGAGGTTTCCCGGCTTCTCCGTTTTTTTTTCCACCGCAGTTGATCGACAAAGGCATGGACCCAATAAAAACTGAATAAATTTATCAAATTTTTTGAATAATCTAGAAGTCTAAGTTGATGAACTCAATAAACTGATTGTGCCGGGGAACCCTTTAGAACCTTTTTTTCACCTTATCCTCCTGGGCCTGGATGCATAATCTGTTCCCCGCTGTAGTTGTTAATGTTTACCCAGTATGTTGCTAATTACGATATGTCACGTGAAAGCTGCTATTTTTCTTCGGATTAGAAACCACTCATCATCTCCTGCCTTTTGCCTTGAACACAGCTATGTAATCCATGTTCCGTGTTTAGAAACAAAAAGAAAAAGTATTGACTTCACATCTTACAAGTTATGACGCCATTTCTTCTGTTTTCCCCGCAGTCCGCGACATTTCCACGTTCACTAATCTGCTTAGCGCGAAAATCCTGGTTCCAATTCCCAAAGAAAAAGCGCTGAGGCTAAGAAATTTCAGGAAGCATTTCCCTAAGTATAAAACGACTTGGAACAGTAGTTTTCAAAAATGAAGTTAATTAAATCATTTGAATGTGTGAACTAAACCTTAGATAGGCACAATGGAGCAGTCTCTGGTGGATTTTTAAGGGAATATTTTTTAAATAAAATTATCTGGCTTTCAGGGTGTGTATCATCGTGAGGGAAAACGAGGCGTAGCCAGACGACTCTGATTGGCGCACTCGGGCCGCCCGCCACGCCCATCCGTTTGAACTCGAACGGCGTTAATCCCATAATACATGGTCTATTTGTGTCAGCGCTGTACGAGTCAAACAGGTGGGCGTGACGGGCAGCTCGAATGCGCCAACCAGAGTCGCCTGGTTACACCCCCTTTTCCCTCACGATGATACACACCCTGGCTTTCACATTTGGGAGGAAACATCGATTTCTGTTTTATTGCCTATGTGTGCAATACGCAGTGGTTCGTGGATTTTGTCACTAAAAATGTATTTGCTGCTGTTGTCAGGCTATATTACCCATGGTAACCACTACATATGTATATATGTTCCTATGGATTTTCCCTTCCGATCAACTACAAATAGAAGTCCTCCGAAAAGTTCCCGATGTACTGTATGCTATTTTTATCGAGTCCCTCATGTTCCTGGCTCTAAGCCTCAAGGAGATGGACTAGGAACTTCCCATGTTCAGTCTCACATCAGAATTTAAAAGAGTCCTACAAGCAGAACACGTCACAGGTAGAGGACTGGTCCCGAAAATCCAAAGATACACAAGAATCTTCTTCCTCATTTCCTCCACCCATCGCAGGCAAGGACTGGTGATCCTTCAAACACATAAATTTCATTTCAACTCAAAATAGCTATAAAAACTAAAATTCATCTCAAAATTATCAGTAGATTCCTTTGGAAATTTGGGAGAGAGTCTTCGCCATGAAAGAGAGGTTCTTACTGAGTTTCCTCCCTTGATTTACACACTTTTCCCCTGTCAAGCATCACAATTC
The DNA here is from genome assembly GCA_000688135.1 of Ancylostoma ceylanicum. Classification (NCBI taxonomy): domain Eukaryota; kingdom Metazoa; phylum Nematoda; class Chromadorea; order Rhabditida; family Ancylostomatidae; genus Ancylostoma; species Ancylostoma ceylanicum. Next base: position 451,503 of record JARK01001415.1, read on the forward strand.
AAGACGTCCCTGTACGATTTCTCTTACTCTTCGAACTTCCACTGCTGTCCACTCTTATTATATCTGCTCCTTCCTGGTCACAAACAACCACAGCTGTTAAGAAAAAGCATATGTTAGGTGATGGAGTGACAGCAAAACATCAAATACCATCCAACAATTCATCTCGTTCAAACATCGCTGCTTAGGAATTACCCGTCACCGCAGCTTCGCTCAGCTGCTTTAGAGCTGTTTCGAATGTTAAAATTGTCTTGGGCATTACAGGATTATTGTCCTAAAATCCTATACGCCGCATACTAGTTCACCCTTCTAAACTGCCTGTTGCCCTGATCATGTTTCCTCCAGGAAATAAAGAAATAAAAGTTTCATTCCTGTAAACATCTCATAGCCGACTTTTGGGTAGACTTATGGCTGTGACTCTACGTAATTAACCCTTGACGGCAGTTTTTCTGCATTTCAAACGCTACATTTTCGGAATTTTCCATCTTTTAGAGAAACCTTGGGTAAACCGTCGCTAGCGAGTCACAGCAGTCTCTAGAGCCTAGATCGATAACTGAAATTACCCAGTATAAACTCGTTGACGACGGGTAAATTTGTGTCCCCGTCGTCAACGTGTTTACACTGGGTAATTTCAGTTATGGATCCTTAGGTAATCTTTTACATTAGGTCATCTCAATGAATCATACGGTTTCAGGTGAAAGGTGAATTTGGGTTACGTTAACGCGTTCACCATGGGTAATTTCAATGATGCATCCCGGCCCAGGATATTCTCTGATGATCTACTAACCACTCCGAATAACCACATCCTCGGCCTTCGTAGCTACTATTATACTTAGCTTACAATTCCACATAGTTGTGATTCTTGACTATTTACCTTGGGTAATCTCATTGGTTCATGCAGCTCTGGGTCAAAAAGATTCTCTGCGTACCTGCGGAGATACTGCAGCGAACCTTGCGAACAGTGCGCGTAGATATGAGTTTTTTTACGGACGATGCTCCAGCTTACATAGGAGCGGCAACGTCTAGGTGAGGGCACGTGGCATTCCAGTTGGCGGGGATCTCGTACTTCTTTTCCCGCCGTTCAAACCCTCGAAAAAGAGCACCCCCATTTCTCGGGTTTCTAGTGTGTTTCAAGAATTTCTTAATGGAATTTGAGCCCTATTACCCTCAAAATCCTGAAATCCGGCCAACATCTGTAACCCAAAGCTCTGCCCTTAATGGATTAACGAACTACGGACCAACCAGATTTGAAATTTTTACAACTCATTGTCTCACATGCTTCGACCGGAGTAGTGCCATCAATTTTCAAGACTACGAACTTATTATAAAATCTAAATATTTGTGAAAGGGAAAAATCCGCCAGGGACGTGGTGCTCACTTGTTCTAACATTCGAGTTTCCGACTTGTTCAAAATCGACTACTCGAGTTCATACCCGTTGACTTCGCTCTAATCCTGAACAGTAACTATGTGTTTTCGGCAATGGAGCACTTCTATGTGGAGGGGGGGGGGGGCAGGTAGTGAAACTGAGGATTTCTACCAATTTGGCTATCCGAACTGCTTGAATTTCAGACATGAACTCGAATCTAAAAAATAAATTTTTAGCCCACGTCCATGAATTATAAAATCATTGAAAAATTATGAGGACATTATAAAAAATTATTATAAAAAATCACAAAGTTGAGAAATCCACGGTGAGCGTCTACTCCAAGAGTGGAGAGTTTATCCACCTTACTGCTCCCTTTAGTAATTTTAATTTAATTTATTACATGAAGTACCTCATGTGAAAGAAAAAAAAACAGCAGTGCAAGGAAACCATATGAAAACACAAACAAGTAAAACAACAGAAGGAAACTATGCAAATAAAAAAAAAACAATAAAACGCATAGAAATCGCTTCTGAGAAACAAGAACAGGGAACTTCAGGATTTTAGGTAGCTATTGACGGTCTTTTAGTACTTATAGTACTTTAGTACTTATCCTTGTTTTATTAAGCACTTTATGAAAAAATTTGACGACCCTTCCTTTGGGCGGGGGAGACAACTTCGCTCCGCCTTATGTAGGACTTCGTCATGTTCACTTTCATGGAGCTGTTTTCACCCCATATGAAAACAGTGAGTGCTTCTATAAGTAAATAAATCTCCCCGACAACAGAATCCATGCCGATTATCCATAAACACAGATTCCTAGTCGTCACACCAACCCCCACTTTAATATTCATAGCAATTGCGGTTATTTTGATCGCTGCCAGGATTCAATAATGAGCTGTGAGCGGCCGCATAAACAAACGACCGCCAGCCAACCATCTTCCCCTAGCTCCTCTTCTCTTCCTGTTTGGTAGCTGCTTCGGTCTGTGTGGGGCTGGCCTGTTTATCTGTCTGTCTGTCGTTGATTACTCGCATCCGGAACAGCCGGGATCCAACACTCCGCTCGAGCAGCACATTTATGACACTCCTGCCGGAAGTGGGTGCTGTAAAGCTGAGCGGTGGTAGCAATGAGCGCGTATACACGAACAATCCATTACTGCACTGGCTCTGTGACACCTGCAATCAATCACTGGCACGTCGGCCAACGGTAGTTTTCTCGTGGTTTTGTATGCGTGGGTTGCGAATTATAGTTTAACTTTGTTCTCGAGGAAATTCACTCTAATTTTTCCTGTTATCTGGTGAAAAAAAGAATAAAATAACTACAAAATTCTGATCAAAAGATGGAGTGTTTTCCTTTACAGTAGCTTCTCTTTCCATCCATATCATATATTTTATCCATATCCTCCATACAGAGCAATGCTATTACTCAGAAACTCACTAACAAGCTGTCCGATCGCATTCGCAACTTGCTCGATCCAAAGCTTGCTGACAACTTGTTCTCGCCCTCTCTTGTCAGCTAGTTGCCAGCCCGAAACTTGTCAGCAAGTTACATAGCCAAGGATCGACTTCTTTGCAAGTTGCCGACAAACTTCACGTTGAGCGAATTTCAGATGCTATCAGTCAACTTGATCTGGAGGTTCTGGGTAGCTTTTCTGAATTTTTTAGGGTAGCTATTTTTTGAATACTAATCTTGAAATGGTCGTAAATGTTCGCCGCATAGTGAGACGATGGTAGCCCTTCTATAGCTTCAGGGACTCACTTCACTATGTAACCATGGATACAACGAAGCACCAAATTACACTGTTCAAAAATGAGTTGCCGAGAAGAAAATTGCCGTTTTGATGTCTATTCAATTTCAACTGCATGAGAGCCAGATGCGGCGATGCGCCTATAAATCATTTTCGACTTTGCGATTCGTTTTCTGCCAAGTGTAATTTGGTGCTTCGTTGGATTATTTTAGTAGTCTACAAGTCATTATCTGAGAAAAGAGGATAGAGCGATAGTCTAGTTTCCCTTTCTTACTATACCCTTATTCCGAAATTAGATTGAGGGCCTTAGGTTTAACCCTTTCGGTAAAAAACATGTTTTCTGTGAAGAGTAAGTTGGTGCTTCGTTGGATTTTATTAACAAATCACCCGTTACCACCTAAGGGAAAAAGGAGGGAACGATAGTCTAGTCCCCCTTTCTTACTATACCCTTGTGCGGAAAGTTGACTGAGAACCTGAGGTATTATGACTGTGTGGAGGGACACGTTTTCAATTTAGTGTAAGATGGTGCTTCGTTGGATTTTATGTGAGTTGATGCTTCGTTGGATTTTATGGATAAATCACAAATTATAATATTATCTGCAAAAAAAAGTAGGAAACGAAGGAATGCTTCTAGCGAAAATTAGATAGAGGGGCTGAGCTTTAACCTTTATTCGAAAGAAGGTGCTTCACTTGGAACGTAAGTTGACGGCTCGTTGGACTTTATGTGAGCTGCCGCTTCGTCGGATGTTATGTACCTTGATGTTTCGTCACATTTTACGTAAGCGATGCTTTATTAGACTTTATGGAAGTTGGCGCTTCGTTGTAGGTGTATGTAGGTTCGGGCTTCGTGCAATTGTTCAGTCGTCGGATCTTATGTATGTTGGCGCTTCGTCGGACTTTGTGCCCCGACTGCACAAAGTTTAGAACCAGCTCTATTCCACATTCCCAACTTTGTTGACTATTTTCTGGTATGCTGCTACTGGTTTTACCCATTATTCTCAAATCTGGATGGAAATTTCTCATGCTGTGCTACCTTTGAGCTATTCTTCTTCCCAAATCATTGTCTAATTTCCGTAACTTTCTGCTCCTCATGCCAACTTTGTACCCAACGCTCTGCAGCGTTTTTGTTATGTTATGTTTATTACGTTTCGTAAGGAAAACGTACAAAAAGACCTGCATCTGATAGTTTTCCACCTGCACCTGATAGTTTACCAACTTCAGTAGCCTCGTCATTCTATCCCGTGTGAATTTGGTGGTCTCCACCGAAAAACATCATTGTCTATTCTCTTGTCTCTCGCGTGTGTTCCCCACGTACGTCTTTTTCCGTCCAGGACCACCTCCAACTCTTTGTTTTTTTTTCAGACAACAAATTTACCTCTCCCTGCAGCACTCAATTCGGAATGTCGGACACGTTCAGCACGATTCCACCACCATCAGAAGACGTTGAGAAGCACAGGAGCTTCTCCAGTGAGTATATTTTCCCATATTAATCTTTTTAAAAATGAAAACAAAGAAAATACCCTTAAACTACATTTTCAGCCTGCATATTACCAATGTTAAATGGTTACTATAGCGACAATTTCCACATTTTTTCATCCACGGGCACGGTTAACAGCACTTTTGTCGCTAATTTCCGCTTGCTTTTCCCGAGGGTGGCAGCGCCACGCCCCGCCCATAAAACAATACCCTCTCAGTGGGTGAACTGCTTTGGACAAACAACCGCACTACCACTTAACACCAAGCACTGAAATATCTGAGATCCCTGGAGGCCCGCGCCCTCTGCGGGCCTCTAGCTGTTGCATCGTTTGTACGCTGTTTTTTTTTTGCTGAAAAAAAAGCATTTGTATGTTTGCTGAGCGGCTCCAACGTCAATTTCTCGGAAACTTCACAGAGAGCACGTTTATACTTCTCTTGTTACAGTGGGCGTCAATGGCGGTGACCCGTCTGCGGCCTGAAAAGGTACGCAGCGCAACCGCACCGCTCGAGCAGGAACCCTCCCCGAGACATCAAATTACGGGGTTTTCTTGATATCCAGTTCGTTTTCTTATCAGATATCATCAAATGTGATGAACAGCTATCAAGAAAACCCAGATTCGCCGCCGCAGCGACGATTCTGCTGTGGGCGGCGCGGTCGCGACGCGTGCCTTTCGAGGCCGTAGACGGGTCACCGCCATTGACGCCCACTGTACATAGTTTTTTATTGCCTACATTTCTCTACATATGGTGAGAAAAGCAGCAGAAGTTCTCATGGCCTTTGCGCTCTTTTTGTCACCATTCTCTTCCTGACTTCCGCAACGAAACAATATCTTTTGTTAAGCACACTATCACTGCTGTTTACTCTTCATACGTGCTAGTGCGAGTAAACAGTTCGCGAAGGTTCCTCGCGCGGGCCTTTTCGTTGAGCTCGCGGACTCATATACAGCGGGCCGCAATCATTGCCGTATCCTTTTTACTGCAAAAACCGCTGTAGAGGTCAACCCTGTTGTAATTTTTTTAGTCTTCAGGGCATAAAACTCTGAATTAGGGCACCCATATGCAACCCTAGATAAATCCTATTCCGACGTTTATTTTCCTGATACTCAGGACCTCTGGAGCAACTTGCAAACAAGCTTTTGAGTAGTGAAAGCTTCCAAACTAGTTTTACGACATCACCATCCTTAAAAATACAGTGCGCATCGATGGCGGTGACCCATCCAAGGCGTCGATAAGGATGCTGCGCAACCGCGCCGCACGCGCCGGAATAGTTGCCGTCAGCCGTCGGAGTGCTATTTCTAGGTGCTTTTCTTCTCATTTCGGTGATATTTTCACTTTTTTCATGTTTCATAACGAGAATTAGCATAATGGCAGAAAACGACATCGATTCCAATGCGTGCGGCGCGGTTGCGGGGCGTGCTTGCCGACGCAGTGAATGGGTCACCGCCATCGCGGTCACTGTAGTTATTATTATTGCTTTAATATAATACATGATTCTTCATGTACGTACTCTCGAAAGATTAAAAAAAAACACGTACAACATAAACTTTACAATAACATCAGTAGGAAAAACTTTGCTGAAACAGTAACAAGTTGCTGGCAAGCTTTTCACTTTTCAACTATTCTAGTAGGAACCGAAAAAATCCCTTTTTCCCAGTAACGACTATCCTGCTTGCTCTGAAATAATAATTCCCATTATCACTCTTTTTCACGTTAATCCGGTTGGAGCACGTAGCAAGGTAAAAGGGCATTGCTCACTCATCAAATCAAGCTTATGCAATTATCGAAAGGTCTTATTCTATTACCTTTGCAAAAGAAATAAAAGGACAATTACACGTTTCTACTGACTTTCTTTTCTGCAACTACAATGGCTTCTCATTTCGCAACTAGTTAGCAAGGAAGTAGCCGAGCAACTGCCTTACTAGCATTTAAATTTGCAACTTTCAGAGGAACTCGATTACTTTCTTTTCCTAAGGTGACGAAGACATTGTTGCAGAGGTTCTGAGCACCATCACTAAATCATCGCACACCTGTGAACCCCACGTAAGGCCGGGGTAGTATGGCGCATAGAAAACCCTACGAGTTCCACTCTTTCGGGAAATACAGTTCCTCCGTGATCTAAGGTACTCGATCTGGAGTAACTATGGGCGTCTCGGCAATCACGCTTGCGCCATGATTCATCATTGAGATTACCCAGGGTAAATGCATTGGCTCCAGTACTAACGATGGGTAAATCTGTGCGGTGTTGGCACGTTTACCCTGGGTGGACTCAGTGATGCACGTTTACCCTTTGTAATCTCTATGCCCATTGGTTCTTGATTATCCGACACTTACCACCCACGCCCATCAGGCCTCGGTAAGATAGTGTAGAGAACGCCTCTGTTCCTGGTCTTTTCCTCAGGAAGGACAGATCTGTTTTGCCCTGGGGTAACTGATAAGGCGCTAGAGGGAACTAGAGCCCCTTTGAGTCACGTTTGGCTCTTTACCAAGTCCAAAAAGGCAAAACGGCCTGACGCTACGCGTGCAGGTGGTAAGTGTCCGTAGACCCACCACTGCCAGTACCTTGACCGTGGGTCAGTCTTTTTAGAGTTGGAGCACGCTTTATGCATGCTGATCTCCTTGCCAATACCTTGACCTATCTCTGGACCAATAAGAATTTCAGGTTTCCGAACATCATTTTCCTATTCTGGCTCACGTCTTCTGTTAATATCATTGCCACCGCGTACACGGACAACTGCCACCCGAGCGCGTAGCGTCAGGCCCTTGTGCGAAGTCCCTCCTGGGGAACACTAGCTGAGAAAGGTTACCATAATGGTCTTTATTCCTTTAGATCTTCCTATAATAGACATAAATAATTGTTGAACTGTCCTTTCCATGAGAAATACAGCGGATTTCTAGGGGGCTTCTGAGATGCGTCAATATATGACGCGGTTGCGTAGCCCTGGGTCAGAAAATTTAAGCTGGGGCGCATTTTTCATCCATGGTAGCTTATCTGTGTGTCTCATTATCGTCTGTACCTTAGCAGGTCTCAATTTGCTCCCAAAGTTAGGATATTTTGTAAAAGTATGACCAAAATCGTGAATGCCTCTGCTAATATTTGTCTTGTGACTATGTCCATCGAACTGATCCCCATCGTTTTCGTCTTCTTTTTATTTCGTACGAAGCAACAGCTGACAAACGGCCTGCTCTTCTCAGACGCACCATACAATTAAAAGCTCACATTTTCGTGCGAATCGTCGTTGTTTTATCACCTCACATGACACCGGGAGGCAGTCTGTTTGTACACGAAAATGTAGGAGCAGCAGCAGCAGCTCTCCGTTACACACTTCACATTCTCGGCTAAGTCGACCAGGCGACGACGTTTTTCTTCGATGACTCAGCGTTGCCGTCGCGAAGTTACTCGCTAACTCGTAGGAAACCAGCTGTTTACTCGCACTCTGAGTGGTCGACGTTGCGTAAATCTCATTATGAAAATGGGTCACTTGTGCTCTCAGACACTAAACGGATAACTGGCAAAGGACATCTGTCGTTTTTCTGATGAGCATAGACTAGAATCAAAAGGACGTTGTGGCGGGTGTTCTGGCCTTTTAAGATTCTGGCATCCATTTCTTCATTTTTACCTCTATTAAGTGGGGTAAAATGCCTCTATGGCCCGGATGCATCAGATTACCTAGAGTAAACCGTTGGCGCCCTTGTTATCGAGAGGTTTATTCATGCGGTGTTGTGCATTAACCCTGGATAATATCAGTGATGCATGCGGCCACAGAATGAACATGCTAACATGCCCAATTTTACCCTTTTCCCGCCACCCAATAACAATTACCCATATGAGATGATGGATGCACCACTGAGGTTACCCAGGATAAAATCGTTGGCGCCCTTGTTAACGATGGATTATTCATGCGATGTTACTACATTTACTCTGGGTAATCTCAGTGATGCATGCTCCCACAGCGTGAAAACGCTAACGTGCCCAATTTTACCCTTTTCCTGCCGCCCATCAATATGTTTACCCATATGAGATGATGGATGCATCACTGAGATTACCCAGGTTCTGTATGCATTATTGAGATTACCCGTAGTAACACCCTTGGCGCTCTTGTCAACGGTGTTTTTATTTGCACGGTGTTACTACATTTGCCCTGGGTAATATCAGTGATGCATGCGGCGACAGACCGAACATGCCAAAATGCCTAATTTTACCCCTTTCTTGCCACCCATCAACATGTTTAGCCAAATGAGATGGTGGATCCATCACTGAGATTACCCAGGTCCTGTATGCGTCATTGAGATTAAACAGGGCAAAACCGTTGGCGCCTTTATTAACGATGGGTCTATTTGGGTGTTATTATTATATTATACATTTACATATGGTATTATACATTTACCCTGGGTAATATCAGTGATGCATGCGGCTACAAAGTGAACATGCTAACATACCCAACTTTGCCCTTTTCCAGCCACCCATTATCATGTTTACCCACATGAGATTATGAGCACATCACTGATATTACCCAGGGTAAAACCGTTGGCGACGGGCTTATTTATGCGGTTTCACTACTTTTATCCCGTGTAATATCAACGATGCATGCTCCCGCAGCGTGAACATACTAACGTGTCCAAGTTTACCCTTCCCCTGGCACCCATCAACATCTTTACCCATACGTGACGTTGTCCGTACCAAGCTGCTGCCTACTATGGGTGATCATATTGATGGGTATGGGATCACCCGTCCTTTCGATGATGCTTCCGGGCCCAGACCGGTTCTTTGATTTTTAATTTTTACCACACGGTTAACGGATACACTGGTCATTCTATGGTGAAAAAAAGAAAAGCAAAAATTTATGAAAACCTCTCCTTCACTCAAGTTTTTCGAATTTTTCTTTCATCGCCAGCACAAAAGCTGCTCCACTGTATAATAACTACTGCAGTTTGTCCACGTCAAGTGGCCCATAAATATTGGTTTTTCCTGAATGTGTGTCTGCCAGCAGCTCAGACATTGTTTTTAATAGGGCTATAAACTTCTGTTTGTCCTACTAGGAAATCTTTTGACGTATTTCGTCGCATAATGGCAAAAGTGTACTTGTACTTATCGAAGTCGAATAGCATGAAGAAGTTGTTGACATAAGGAGACGTCTGGAAATACAGTGCCGGAAAATCCTTGGCTGTTGGATTTCTTCAACGGATATTTTCCCTCGGAAAATGGGTACACCACGTTTTATGTGTCCTAAGTTCTGGATCTCTAAATTAACAAGAATAGCCTTTCTCATTTTCATTTTTGTAGCTAAAACTGCTTTCGTAATGAAAATCCTAGGTCGTTTCCATGAAAAGTCGGAAATTGAAAATGGAAATCCTAATTTTCCCGTCGAAGCCAGGAATTTTATGGCGCAATAAACCTTAGCCTTCTCACTTTTGGAAATTCAACGCTCCCCTCTTTTCTATGCATCTTAATTGCCTCATTGTCCTCCATCTCATTCCACTCTTTAATTTAGTCCAGCTCCAAATGGGCCTCCATTGGACTAGCGGTGGTTCTTCCATTTTCATTTTCTATTTCCAGACCTCCTTGGTCATCTATTTTCTTAGACGAATTTGCCCAGGATTCCGAACAGGGGGTATTATTTGGGAAATTAGATTGGGTAACGAAATGAGAGAGAGTTCAAAGATACTAGTAAAAACTAAGCCCTAATTTGCTACTTTTGAATAAATAAAATATCTAAAAAGAAGTCATAGTGAAGGCTCTTCGATATTTTCGATGTTTTTCGCTCCTTAGTGTGCTCCATTGCGGTCTGATAGGTAAATTTGTGGATTGCTAACATGTTTACCCTGGGTAATCTCAGTGATTAAATAGATGAATAACTAGATAGAAATAAATAAATCTGAATATATGCCATAGCTTGGGCAAAATTTTTCGCAAGTGATATTTTGGCTGGTTCTGAATCTGAGTAAACCTCGATGTTTTTAGGCTACTTTCCTACTTATTACCTAAACTTCGTCGAATTTTTGAAAGGGTTCTCAATGCTCCTACCCGTTTCTCTTTTGCTCCTTCTTCAATATGTGATTCCTCATGAAATTTTCTCAGAATCCTCCAACAATCAGACGAGTTCTACTGAACTATTCCGACCTCGAGACAATGTCCTCGACAGCCTATGCGGGGCTCCAAGCAATGATTGACGTGAAGCATTTGACTTCTAGACTTACTGAGTGCATTGCATCACCTGCGTATCAATCAAACGACGCCAACGCTCCCCGGTTCCCATTACAACTTGTGCGTGATCAGCTGTAATTCAGTCAGGATTCCAGTCCAGTGATGCTACATTGCTTTTATGTTGATCCCGAGCGTTTCCGAATTCTTGAATATTCGATTTTTCGACTTCCTGGAAACCCCCGAATTTTCATATATTCAAATTTTCAAATTTTTACGAACCACCGAATTTTCGAATATTCGAACTTTTGAGTTTCTCGAACCCACCAATTTTTCTAATACTCTAACATTCGGATTTTATTTGCTCCGGTCAAAACTCTACCAGATATGCCCTATTCCTCATCCAGATCCCCCTAACTGTGATCTTTCATGCTCCAACTCACCACTTCTCGAGTGATAGTTGTCCATAATTTACCCACATCGTCCATAATTTTGACCATTTCCGTAGATTCATATTGTATAGAGCTAGTCGACCAAAATTACACTAACAGCAAGTTTTAGCTCGCAGAGATAACCCAGGGTAAACGCGGCGGCGCTCATGTTAACGATGGGTAAATTTGTGGATGATTAGCAGATCTATGACAGTGACACACTCGCCACCATTTTCCGTAGATCCATATTATATAGAGCTGCTTGACCAAAATTACACTAACAGCAAGTTTTACCTCGTAGAGATAACCCAGAGTAAGCGTATTGACGCCCGTGTTAACAATGGGTAAATTTGTGGTTTATTAGCACGTTTGTGACAGTGACATACTCGCCACTACATATATCCGCTTCTGTCACAAACGTGCTAGTGAACCACATCGTTACCCATCGTTAACAAGGGCGTCAACGCACTTACCCCGGGTTATCTCAATAACTTAAAACCTAGAGTAAACAAGTTACCAATGAACTACAAATTCACCCACAGCACGCTTGCCCTGGTTAATCTAACTGGTGCATGCGGCCCGATAGGTGTATTCGTGGAGTGCTAACATGTTTACCCTGGGTAATCTCAAATGCACTCGGCTTCATGTAGACCACGGTGAGGAAAAAATTAGAATCCTGCACTTCCTTCACTCTTTTGTTCCCTAATGAACCACAAATTTCCCATCGTTCATGGGCATCAGCACGTTTACCCTGTGTTATCTCAATGAGGTAAAACCTAGGGTAAACGTGTCGCCAATAAATTACAAATTCACCCACAGCACGCTTGCCCTGGATAATCTAACTGGTGCATGCAGCCAAATAGGTATATTTGTGAAATGCCAACATGTTTACCCTGGGTAATCTCAATTATGCACGCGGCTTCATGTAGTCGACGGTGAGGAAAAAAGTAGAATCCTGCCCTTCCCCCACTCTTTTATTCCCTAAAAGGTCATGTACTCTTCAAAGATTATAAATTATTTTGAGAATCCTACCCTCGAGATAGTTTTTTTAAACTGTTCCAAGAGGTATTGGTGTAAGACTTCCTATTTTCAACAAACTGCCCTACGGGAAAAGGGTTACTCTAAATTGGTCACGCCTAAGCCGTGACCACCCCCGGAAAACCAGTTTTTCTTTTCCTGAACTATGTTTGTGGAGGAAAATTGCAGTTTATTTGTGAGGCGACCAAGTACAACGATTAGCTTCCTGGTTAAGAACAGCCGCTGTTTAAACGTTCACCTGACCAAAACATTCGCATATCTTCTTATGCGCCCATTCCATCACCACATGCAACTGCCTAGTCGTTCATTGGATCCAAATACACCGTGGAGTTTACCTACAAGTTTACCTACACGTCTAATCAGCCACACGTTATGACTCCGTTAAGTAGACACTATAAATTATTATAACTGCCCCGATGATGCGGGCCTTGATATTGATCTTTTTCTTTCTCCTAGTGTCGCAAAACAACTTTTACTAGTCCTTTCTGAATTATAATCGCTCCTTAATAGCGGTATAAAAATGTATTAGAACGTCTCTAGAGGAAGCATCCACAAATCCTTTCCAGGAACTGGTCACCCTGTAGACAATGCAAGTGCGCTGGTTCCAGACGTAAACTGAAAATCCCTTTTAAAAACTTCAGAATATAATGCAGAGATGAGTACTCACGTGGACGAGACACAATATCTCTCTTCGTAATCTTGTTCGAATCTCATCTTGGCTTTCGTTTATTACAACCAATCTTTCTAGCACTAATTTCAGTAACCTTTCACCGCTTTTCTTCACTTCTACATACTTACGTATTTTTGTCTGTAATGATGTTTTTTATTTTTGACGATTTAAGTTCTTGGGGTGTAGAAAGCTTACCCTGCTAATACTATGGAAGGGAGGTTGTCTAGCTCGGAATCGTTTCTGAGATTTTACCATCTGAAGGAACCTCGGACGATGCCGAACACATAGTCATACGTGATTCCTATTAAAATTACCAAAACCGCCTATTTGAACCCCTTCTTTATGGAAATTTCGAGGGGGGGGGGGACATGCCACAACCACGCAACTCTTCGTGACAAGTTGAAAAAAGGAAGGGGATTGGCAGTTCTATAAGGAAATGTGCATACCATTGTGACAAACACCGCATGAGGATTTTTCTGATTCTCTGAAAGCCGATTGTGAGTCCAGACGCACTTTTCAAAATCAGATTCTTTACAGGAACGTCTAAGCATTATCGCTGACTTAATAAATTCTACCCACTTTTGCTGCTTCAGGGTTTATTTCCTAATTTACTATCTATGAGTTAGATTTAACCGCGCAACCAGTTGCTGAATCAGAACCTAGATACGTGGCTGAAATTACCCAGGGTAAATGTGTCGACGGCCGCTTTAACGATGGATGAATTTGAGTGGTGTTTACACGATTTCCTTGGTTAATCTTAACTATGAGTGCGCTCTCAGAGCAACACCTCGCCACTGAAGTCAGTTGCGAGGTCATCGCTGGTTATCTTCTTATGCGTTCTGGGTCCGCATGCTTAACTAAGATAAGCCAGGGTAAATGGGGAAACCGCACAAATTATCCATCTTTGGCACGGAATTATCCACCTAATTTCTAGGGTAAACGTGTTGATGATCCAGGCCCTGGACTACGACGCCAAACCAGGCGAAACAAGGTCACCAGATGATGTTTGAAATCCTTAGTCTTCTAAAAAGTTACGTAGCCTAGTTGAGAAGGGTGACCACGCAAACCGCCATTGTTTTGCTTGTTTACCGTCTTACTAGTCCCGGTCCCTTGTCCGTATTCATGTAGATTTCCTGAAAGGTTTCAAGCTTTCCGTTCCGCTAGAGTGTGCGAATTTCCTCAGCAAAATATGCTATATATTGCTGAATTTACCATTACTTTTTTTGTGGATACGAACAGACATTTTTACAAAATTCACCCATCTTAACCCGGAAAACTCGTCAAATTCAAGAGAGCGGGAAGATGAAAACCTTCCCGGCAACGTTATTGAATGCAGGCACTGGGCCTGTACACCTCATTTTCTTAAAGAAGAGCGTATGAATGACATTTTTGAAAATGCGACAAAAATCTTTCCAACATAGGTGAAGAGAACGTCTTCTGATTATGTATTGCCAGCCCTTCCCCTTCTTCCTTTAGCGCTTGTCCCCCTCCTTCGCAGGGTCCGCTGCATGGGAACTACTGCGCCAAAAAGCGGTAACTTGAGCGTTTTACTCCATGACAAGAAGTCCTCCTACACCTTCCTTAATTACATCTTTCCGTCGCTTTTTTTGCTGCTCCTTGGTCATTTGCCGGCAATTTCCGCGTTCAGAATTTGACGAGTAGGATGTTGCTCATTTTTTTCTCAGCAGATGCCCTCCCTATCTCAAGCGAGGAAGTGCCATCTGTTTGCAGTGAAATTCCGCAGCACTAATCATTCTGAAAGTGAGCTGAGACGGACATTTTTTGCCAGTTTCGCACGTCTGTCGCGTAGAATTCAGCCCACTCCAGCGCAGTGAAACTCGCGGTGCACTTTTTTTTCTGCTAGTTCGAGTAGTGCTCGTTCTCACACAACCCATCCAAGAAACATGCTGCTGTGCGTGAAACTCAGCCTGCACCCGGACACATTGTCGTCTGCACACGCAAAATTGCTCTCACGTGCTTCCGGCACTCATAATCCGCGTTACCAATGTACTCTCGATTTTTGCCATTCCATTCTGGAAATGAGGTTACCATGTAGACTTAGTTCGCCAGCAAATAATAAGATATGTATAGACAGCTGAAAACCTTTTTTCCAATATTTATTGTCTTGGAGCATGTGATTTTATCCGAGCAGATGAATTTCAATGCAAGAGTCATTGTATGGCCTTACTTAAATTCCTTATTACGTTGCCTCTGTAAATTTTTTTCTTTTTTTTCTCCCTGTTTTTTTTTTCATTCCAGTAATACGGCACCTCCACCTGTCCGCAAAAAAGTGGATTTCTCGAAGTGCATGCACCCAACAGTCTCGCGCTAGGACACGAGTTTTGAGCATATCCTGAGACAGAAGGTGGTATCTGATCGACAGCTGGTCATTCTGGAACAAAACAATAGTACATCAGGAATCTGAGCCTTTTCACAGCTTTATCGCTGCCTATTTATCCTGTCCTGATGATAGTAACAGAAAAAACTTCTCTTTTTTTTCTTTTCTTATTGATATTATTCCTAGCTCTCTTCCAAGTTATTTTCATGGTGTTTTCATGCGTGGATTTCTCCCAAATATGTGGAAAATGCGATGTATGCAACCCCATCCCTACAATTTTCTCCACCCTCTGAGTATATCCTCTGTGCATTCATCACCACTGACAGACAAGATCTCCCTGAGGGTTTTTCCCCCACATCTCGAAAAACCACTAGCTGCTGTTGTTCTGATTGGCTGACTGACAGACTGCCTGGCCGATTTTCTCAGCTTTAGTCGAATTTCACCGCTCAGGAACGTTGAAAAGGCCAAACACCGAGTTTTGATGCTTCTTCAACGTCACTGCATGCGTTCATAGAACGTTCTTCGTAGTCTCCTTATTCCTGATCCTGGAATTCCGCGTTTCATCCATACTCTAGTAATATTTTTCTCCCGTCCAGAACATTGCCACCATGGTGAACAGGTACAAGACGATATCACCGGAGCCGCCGCCGGATTCCTATGTCAAATCCGTGTTGAATGACTCGCGTAAGGGTTTCTTCGGTATTCAAATCCTCAGGAACCTACTTAACACTTAGGGACTGATAAGAAAATAATTTCAAAATGTACAGGGTTGGACAAAAATACGGTAACAAGGGAAAGTGCATGTAGGGAAAGAATCTATGTATAACCCGGAACATAGTCGTAGGATTAATGTTTAATGTCTCACAACTAACCAAAGGCAACCCTCCATCTCAGGATACCCTCGATCAGTTTTAGGACAGGCCCCAAGACGCTGAGTGAGGTCGCAGTTGGCGTTTTGTTACCGTATTTTTGGCCCATCCTGTATAACTTTTTGTAAGAGGCTCCAGTGGTCCAGGCCCGCGCGCACACGCCTCTTCATCTGCTTGGGTAGGTTGGAGGAGGTGAAAGGAGTAATTTACGATAGTAAAAACGGTAATATCACTGAAATTTGTGGATGCGCAGACAATCAGAGTGTCGCGATGCATATGCGTGCAGCACCTGCGAGCGGCAACTGGAGTCTTTCGTGCGAAACATTCTTAGTGGAAGAGAAATGCTTATGTGCTTTAACTTCAAGATCATTGCAAAAATATTTTTAATTTAAATGCATAGTCTTGTAGATTCTTTTCTCATTTCTTGCTCTCGCATTGCGAAGCCTGGAAAATGGAGTGAGCCTTTTTCTGTTATCATTAGTGAATTAGCAATTCTACACACATGTTGGATAAAAGTATTGATAAAGACCTGCGATGACGGATATACGTATATCTGTACTGCTTCCCCTGACACTGATAAATATACTTATACTCGAAGGGCTTGGTCCAATGTCCTCATACTTTTTTCAGTACAATAGTGCATAGTGAAAAAGAATACCTTGGGAATCATTCCAGCTCCACTCAATATCATGTCCTCAATGTTCACTTTTTGTTAGAAAGCATACCGCAGGAATAAGCCACATTCACTTCATGGCGAAAAGAGGCTCTTTGAATGGGTAACCTTTCACGAAACCTGAAGTTCTATGGATTATGCCAGTCATATCTCATGGGCAGTCAATGAAAAACTCGGGATTGGTATGAAATCTTGCCTTTTCGCCCTTCAGCTGCCCTCGTAGGGGGTAAAACTCTGGGATAAATATCGCTACAGTGAGTAGCACAAAAACATACACATAGCTTCAAGTAAACACATAGCTTCCAAGATCATTTGCATATATATTTGCTAAAGTTCCTCCATGCTTTTTAAACCACTAAGATTGGATAAAGCTGATGACGGGAACATGGTTTTTTATGGCTATGGCTTCTCTTCTTTTTTGCTCGAGTTGAAAGTGAAAGGTTTTTTATTCCAAAGATTTTATCCATTTTTATAGCTAAAAACGACTAGAAGCTAGCAACGTGTTTATTTTACTTTTTTTATTCACCGGTCATGAGTCAACGTGAGGACTCGTGAGAACATCCTCGCTTAGCTAGATTGTGCTCCTTATACAAAAATGTTGAGAGGTCAAAAAAACGTTCTGAAACAGTAAAACTAATAGTAACTGGGTAATCTACAAACAGACGAAAAACAATACAATTGTTTGAAAAAAAAATCGACGTAGTTTGAGCTTGTTTTCGAAAAATAAATAAATATAAACACTTTTGGGGTCCAGCAAATTTATGTTAGAAATCTTAGATGGATCAGCATCAAATCGTTATTTCGACGACATTCTACCGATGGGCGAGTGTGAGGTTAGAGACGCGCTCATGGGTGAAGTGAAGCGTCATCGCTATTGGAAGTCGTCGGCTTTCAAGAAGATGCAGTTCGAACGTCTGGAGATGCTTAGTTGTTTGCATGTAAGTTCACTTCTGAGCGATTTTTTCACTTCTGAGCGATTTTTCGCCATAGTTTCAAGCTATTATTTTACTTTAGTACGTGCTTGAGTCATTCACTGAAGCACGCTCCACTTCGGAAGCGACAGAAGCCGTCACACCAGGTCAATTACTCGATCAAGCCACGACATC
Source organism: Ancylostoma ceylanicum (assembly GCA_000688135.1). Lineage (NCBI taxonomy): Eukaryota > Metazoa > Nematoda > Chromadorea > Rhabditida > Ancylostomatidae > Ancylostoma > Ancylostoma ceylanicum. The sequence continues at coordinate 469,352 of JARK01001415.1, forward strand.
CATCCAGAACCCGTGGGATTATGAAGTGCTACCGAGTAGTATGTTCACAGACCAGGTTAGTCTCTTCTCTTCTGGTAAAACCATGTGATGTGAAACCCCAGAAATTTCTAGGTACGCGTACTTGAAATGCCCGGCAGCAGTACGATTAATCCGTGTTCGGCGTGCAACTCTGAAGGCACGTACCACTGCTTTCACTGTCGTGGCCTTGGCACCGACAAGTGCAATTTTTGCAGGTAATTTAATTGCCACAGTATGATTGATTTGTATACTATTTATAGTATAGTAGTAATAGTTAATCAAATAAATAAAGCAAAAGCTAGAAAATGACAGAACACGAATTTTTAAAACATTTTTAAAACACATTGAACATGTCATTGCAGAGGTACCGGCATGAAATCCGGTGTCGCTCATCCTGCAGTTTATACTCATCCAATGGTGGCTACATTTCCTCACGTGAGTGTTCAAACATGTTCTCTATTCGTGCCTATGATCTGTATTTCTTGCCTGCCTCTCCAAATGCGGCACTATTTCTCGCGTTGTTTCTTTCTCTGAAATCTTCACCTTGTGTTCCCCGGTGAAACACACTACACACGCCTGATTGTTTTGGAACAATGTAGTATTAAAAATTCAAGGAAACAGAATTATAAAAGTAAACTTAACCAAACTTCGAAGTGTGTTGTATCATGTAAGAAAACAGGAAACTTCCTCGTCCGCGTGCATCATCCAGATTACCCGTGCCAACACTCTTAAATTTTACCCATCGTTAACACATGCGCCACGACGTCCACTTTGGGTAATCTCAGCGATGCATTCAGGCTATGGTTTCTAGGTATGTATGTAGGTCTCACTTTTCTGAGTGGGAAACGTTCCCCAAGTGAGGAAGCGATGAATTTCATAGTTTTTCTACTAAATGTTTCTTATTAATAGGCAGATGCTATCTCTTTCTCTTTCTCTCTCTCTCTCTCTCTCCCTCTCTCTCTCTCGCTCTCTCTCTCTGGATGGAAAGTTGGCAGTTTTTCCCTCGAAAATTGCCCACAAACTCCACAAACTCACATTTTTTTCTGAGAAAATCCATGAATTCCCCCACCAGTCACTTTTTAGAGAAGAATGGTCGTTAGAGTGTGATTACTCGATAGTAATGCTACATTCTGGAATGGCTTCCATTTTTTTCTTTCAAATTCCTTTTTACAGGCCGACATGGCTCGTGGATACGCCTCCTCCTCGACTGCTATGGTGCGGCACGGTAGTAATCAAGTCTACGGTCTGGGCACTCCTATGCATTTCATGTCAAAAACTGGTGTTCCTCCACCTGGCATAGGTACGATATTTTCAGGACACAATAATTCCACTAAAATTTACAAAATTGGCTATATTTCCAGGAACCCACGACTTGTGCTACATGTGCCAAGGCCGAGGTGTTAAGGAGTGTCACTACTGTAAAGGTGGTGGTAAGAAGCCATGCACAGCTTGTTGTGGTACGGGAAGTGTTCGAAGCTTCACAAAGCTCAAGGTGTACTTGTGAGTATTTACCATTAGGTTGTCCCATAAATAATGGCCGCTCTGAAGCTGTGCTTCGCAAGGTGCATAACTCTAAAAATAACGGAAACGAGGGAATGACAAGGTGATTTTAGAATGTAAATGGCGCACGCCTTGTGCTTTCTGATCGTTCAGGAATTGTCTACCTAGCTCCTAAATTGGTGGGGTTATGAAGTTTCAAATATTTTTGGTTGCGGCCATTATTTTTGGGACAACCAAATATATATTTTTCACTTCTTTTTTTTTTTTGAAGCCACAATCCTCGACCCAAGATCTGGCTTTTCTGTTTCTTCTTTCACTAAGGCAAGCACATTGCACCAATGTGTAATGTTCCCCACAGGGGCAGGATTTATGAACGCACAAACAAGAGAATCCAGATTAGCAAAGCCAGACTCACGTTCTGCTTTATGTAGTTGTTGCGGATGATGATGTAATGCCAGAAAGTGACTGTTATCGGCAGGCAGGAGACAAAGACCCTCATATAGTGAACCTACCCTTAATTTTGTTCAATGTGTTCTCCTCCTTATTTATTCAAAACCTCTTCTTGTATTTCTTATCAGGATTGAATTCTGCTCTTTCAGCAAAACCGAGCGATCCGAGTTCTTCACCGAATGCGAAGTACCTGAAAAACTGCTGACACACGCACCCGGCAAGGAGATCTTCAGCGAGGAGCAACCATATGTACGTTTACCTTCAATGGTACCAGCCTTTCTATACCAGTATTCTGATTTTTTTCCAAAATAATATGAGCTAGAAGAAATATAATAAAACGGGATATAAGATAATAAGCTCTTCAGGTGCTGCCTATAACGAAGTACCACGTGCAGGAGATTAACGAGAAAAGCAAGCTGTTCTGCGCCGAACACTTACAGAACAGCATGGGAATGTGCCGAGTGATACGGGTAGGTCTAGCTGACTTTTAAATGGAAAATTTAAATTAAATTTAGAATTTTGAAATTAATTTTTTATTCAAGGTTTCGAGAGTTTCTCCGCTTTCTGGGCAATTATACCATAGTTCTCCTACAAAATCTTTTGAAGAATGTTTCGTCAAAAATGTCAAAGGAGGACTTATTTAGCTCTATAATCCTTATGGGGCACCATTCTTGTGAGGTTACGGTAAATAGACGTGAAATACAGTATTTTCCAGATTCTAAAGGTAGAATGAAGAGGAGTATAGGAACAAGTTGAGGTTGATTTCTGGTGCATCAAATCGAAATTCTTTTTCTGCAACTGAAAACATTAAATCCTTGGAGAAATCTGGTGCAGCTAGTATAAGAAGTATTGTACTGTGGGAAACCGTTGTTCAGATTAAATAGCAGCAAGAGACGCATGCATCATTGAGATTACCCAGGGTAAACGCTTTAACAGCTCATAGACCTGACCATTGTTAATATGGGCGTCAACACATCTACCCTCGGTAATCTCACTTATGCATGTCGCTCCAGGATCACAAGATTGAGAGCACTTCTTTTTTTTAATCTATGGTACGACCAATGTTCTCTAAAATAGGCGCTATCGACGAATAATTCAGTCGTAAGCCCTTATTCAGCAGCAAAAACTAATATCTTCTTCAGAACCATGCCTGTGTTAACAACTCACAAATTTACCCATTGTTAACATGGGCGCCAACATTTTTTACCCTGGCTAATCTCAATAGCACTTAGAGAGAAAACCTTGCGATCCTCGAAATACTGTTCATTCACAAGATTCTTCTAATCGGTGGTCGACTATATATACTACAATAAATAAAAATAAATATGTACAGTGAACTCCAAACGGTCGTAGATAAGGGTCGGGACCGCGGCGCGGTTTTCCTCCATGTCTCTGCCCAGCAGATCCGCTCCCTGGGTGCAGCAGACAACCAGAGTGGCCGTGCAGCTCTTATCTACGACCGCTTGGAGTTCACCGTATAGTCAGGTATTATTTGTGTACGAAAAATTTCACCATCTTTGAACCAAATCAAGGCCGATTCCTGCTTCTTCTCTTGCTGTTTTAGTCTGCCCTGGATTTATTTTTATTTTCATTTTCTTAAATTGTTTTTTTTTTAATTTGGCGCACGTTATTCAGTGTACGATATAGATAAATGAGTAAATTTTAGCAAAGACACTGCTTGGTGGCGATACCCGTGTGCAAAGTGTTCTACAGTCTCGGCAATACGAAAGGCACATTCTTCGTCTATGGAAACGATCGCCAGTGCTACGTACCGAATTTTCCATCGAAATGCGTCATTTTATGAATAATCTGCTGTACATTTTTTATATTGTTTGGCTTTCGCTCCAGCATTCACACCTGCTTCAGCTTCACGCACTGTCTCATAATTGGGGTAACATGCTATTCTGCCCTTCAAACCTTTTTGAACTATGCGCTTGTTTATTTCAAAGAGAATTCATTGTAAATGGCCAGATGTTATCATTTTTTGAAGCTTTTAACACCTTTTAACTTTTATGGAACTTCCATAGAGCCACGCTTCGCAACCACTCGCCAGCGCCACATGCATCGTTGAGATTACCCCAGGGTAAACATGCGAACAGCCCACAGATTGCCTTCGTTAGCATGGGCGTCATCAGATTTATCCTTGGTGATCTCAATGATGCATCCGGGCTCAGGAAAATCAATTTCAGAGAATACTTAGCTCTCCTACACACTATTGCACCCTCATCGGATTGGTCCCCATGAATAGTGAGTTTTCCCTTTTACCAATGTATAAGCTTAATCACCCTTCCTGCTCTTGGAGTAAATCACCGTACCATTGTTGTGCTGCCATTTTCTTTTCATTTTTTTTGCGCACTAGACCATCATCTCAGTCCTTACCTAAAGTCGCAACTTGCCACAGTCATCGATATGTACACATGAGCGATCTCTTCATTGATATTACGAGTTTTTTGTAACCAAAAATTATTTTATGACTAGTCATACACTTCCTAAACCATTCTGAGAACAATTTTCTATTTTCTTGTGATTTCCAATGTATGTATGCTTCTCTTTATATAATTGCAACTGTTCTGTGCCTTTCCTACTGCATCAATAAATTATCTTTCGCGATTTGATGACACACCACACAAACAACTATAATAATATCGGTTCTTAAAAAAAATTTATATGTAGCCCTCTGGCTTGGGAGTGGAGCGGGAGGGAGGAGGGGTTCTGAGACCGTACGGTCGGACTAAAAACATTAATTTTGATGTTCACTAATTCTAG
>JARK01001415.1:493897-510875 GCA_000688135.1 Ancylostoma ceylanicum
GGGGGGGGGGGGGGGACGAATGAATAAGTAGCATTATCACATTTGAATTTTTTTCTTGTCACTTTTTTTTCAAGAATTTACGTGTGTAAAAAATGTGGGTGCGTTACCCAGACAACCAAATTTTATGTGATTGAGCTCTTGGGCCTTTGGTATGAACCACACTCTTTTACAAGCTGCCCCTCCTCCTTTTCTGCGCCTGGATTCATCAGGGGTTACCCAGGATGGACGTGTTGCCGTCCATGTTAACGATGGGTAAACTCGTGTGATGCTAACACGTTTGTCTCGGGTAAGGTAATTTCGATGACGCATGCGGCGTCTGGGCTGGGATTCATAAAACGGTTGGCATGATTCGGTTTCCTATGGATCAGGTAATATTAAACGGGGGAGTAGAACGAAGAAGTTCTTTTGCTAACCTGGGTCGCATGCATTGTTGATGTTACCCAGGTAAACGTGTTGACGCCCATGTTAACGATGGGTGAATATTGAGGGTTTTAACACGATTACCCTGAGTTTTCTCAATGACGCATCCAGCCCCAGGTTTCGCTTGGATACGCGTTCATGTCCTAGCTCAGTCTGCTTTTGCCCAATTTACCCTGCAGTCAGGCCCTGGAAGCATAACTGAAGTTACCCAGGGTAAACGTTTTGAAGCCTGCGCCAATGATAGGTGAATTTGAGGGTTGCCAAACTTTACCCTGGGTAATCTCAATGATGCATCCAGGTTCGGGTTTCGTTTGGTTACGCATTCATGAACATTAGTCCTGTCTGCTATTGTCCAATGTACTCTGCAGTCATCGATGCATCATCGGGATTACCCAAGGTAAACGTGATACCCAAAGATTAACTGTAAATGTGAAGCGGTGATATATGAAAGCCTCGTGTTCGCGGTAGGTAAAGTTGAGGTGTTGACGCCTTTACCCTGGGTAATTTCAATGATGCATGCATTAAGGATATCAGTAACAGCTTTTCGTGGTGTTCTCGCATTGTCCGTGATTTCACATGCCATTTGTATTTAGGTCACTTGCAACTAACTTTACCCTAGCTACTGTAGACTTTCATGTATCACCACTTCACCTTTACCGCACAGTTAATCTTTGGGTAGGTCTACCCAGAGTGACCGATTTGCTATGACTCATGTGGATCCTGGTTTTGCAGCGGATTTAAGGGAATCCAGCTTGGCACCGCTGTCCAAATCCAACCTTAGCGAACGAATTTGGGTTCGATAATGGTACCTGTTACTCATGCATTTGCCCTCGATCCGCTCGAATAACATGTTTTGAAATCTGCAACATCATATGGCGCTTCAGCTGTCAAATATTGGTCGCTACCAAAATATTGATAAAATAATAAAATATAAATATTGGTTGCACAGTGACTCACTGTATGCTGCGGAAATATAGGAGAAATTCTGGGAAATATCTCTCTCGCTGTTTCTCCGCTCATGTTTATTGTATTATTTCCCGATTCCACTTTTATTGATCGATTCTCTGCGAAACCCCACGAAATCGCCACATCCGCACACTTTTTTGTGGAAATCAAACAAATTTCACATAAATTCCAGCCTTCAAGTCTCCAAACGTCGCTTGTGGAGGATCGATATATCGATTACCAATGGAAGTCACCGAGGTGGAAGTACATCGTCGTCCTCAGAACGTTGATGACGACGAGAATCGTTCCGGTGACGAATCGCCACCGATCGGTATCGGCAGTGGACAAGTGAGCCAGAGAGGTGAGGGGAAACTCATGGGGATGAAAAGTTCTGGAAAATCCTGGAAATCTCCCCTTGGCTGGACGTTTGCTCAGTTTCTTTCTCTTGGACTGTCTCCCTATTAAACAAAAACAGGCAAGACCACCATGGTTGTTTGTTGTTTAGTTGACTGTGGGCAAAGATCTGCACCAAATTCGTCGATCAGCTGGTGATGATGTCATTTTGCGAACTTTTCCGCTGTCGTGGCGATGTTTGTTTGCAATAGTTGCCGTAAATAGAAACTGCTGAACATTTCAACGCTATCGACTTCTTCATAGACAGGTTGCAGGGTAGCAAGTGAAAGCCAGGGTTGTCCTAATAATACGATGGGATTGGGTAATTTTAACAGTGCAATCCCTCCAAACTCACCTTGTGGTGTAATGTAGGTCAAGTTATAGGGATGTACACATGCTAGACCTGCAGTTGTTTGTAAGAAGTTTACGCTGTCAGAAGTTTTTACCTGCTGTACTCACCAGGATCACCGCGATTCCTGGATTTTTTTAACAAGGAAAGATTATATAATAGTTGGAAATGTTGGTGTGTTAACCGAGCAATTTACAGGAGTAGAAGGAAATTGTTGCTTAACGAATCTGATGTTGTAGTTTATTTTTATAATAGGTTGTTCCAAAAGATTTGCACCATACTTCACACTTTTTTTCAAACAATTATTGCCCATGGGTAGTATTTGGTCGGCCATTTTTTGTGGTTCATATGTAGTAGATTATTCTGCTCCATTATAATGCCAAAAAATTTCAATTTAAGACCAATAAATTTTGGATCGAAAAATGAATTTTGAGGCAAGACTTTCGGGCCAACCTAAAACTTGTTGAAGAAGTATGTACTCTTTGGTCTCTCTATATCCGAATCCTTGACGAACAGACGACACAAGTTTATTGGAGGATTATTGTTAGCTAACAATAGCATGCTTTTTCAGCAATAAATTACTGGTTAACTAATTCTCGGAGATAAGAGTGGAACACACTTAACCTGTCTGGTGATAAGGGTCATCGCTGCTTTGTTAGGTCTCAGGGCTGTTCTTCGGAGGAGAGGAACCCAAGTGTCGTAGTGGTCTGATCATTGAGCTTCAGCGGATCCGTGCTATTCATGTGATGAATAAAAAATAAAAATACCTAAATAAGGGTTTAAAAATCGGAGGAACGGAATTTTATGGGAGCTACATACCTTTAACCTATGAGGACTCACATTGAATTGCTTTTGCTTTAGACCTGTACCATTTCTAGTGCCGATGCGAGAAGCTTCGGTGGTAGGGCGACTCATGGTTGATCTAAAGCCTTTGAAAAACCTAAGATGGATTGACGAATACTCACTAAACGTGCCTCACTGTTCAATTCAATTGTAGATATCTCATCTCTAATTTCGCAGAATAAAAAGACGTGAATGGAATAGAGGAGGCCTTGAGCTATTCCTCAATTACAATACATATTATCATGCTCAGGAATAGTACGCTTAGATATTGTAAAATATGTAGTTGTGGTTAAGCGCTAGCAGAAACTACTGTTACTAGCGCAGTACTGTAAGGTGATTAGAGATTTTTAGAATATTTGGGATATTTTCCGGATCACAACAATATCTTTCTATAAATCTATCATGAACTGGGCAAGATGTTCCCTGTCAGCCAATGTTTTGCCTATTGAAAATTGAATTTGATATCATTCTCACGTATACTTCATGTGTAAATTTTCCTGCCTTCATAGCTCACCATGAATAATGCGCATTACAATCAGGCATTACAATATCTATTTATAAAATAGTAATAGAAAATGGCTGCTTAAAATGCACACGTCAAGTTTGAAAGGCCGCTCGTATGCTTGCGGAGATTCCGATCAGTATGATTATCGGGTGATCTTGAAGTGTTCAAATTATTTTTTCAACTCAATTTTTCGCGCGAAAATACCATGCGAATTATCAAATAAACATAAAACATGTGTAAAACATCCGCGAATACTCAGATGCGCAAGCAGCGAAGCCAGATAACAGACTGAATCATGAAAATATGTAGGTTAGGTATAACCGGAGGTTAAAGAAAACAAGTAAACAATTAATGATTCGTAAAAAGATGACCTAGGGAACCATATAATGTTCTCGCTAGTATCTACCAATAATTGAGGAAATGGGGACATTATACAGTGTCTGATGAGATACTTTTCAGAATCCAGCGTGAATCCACTCGCTCCAAAACCGGCTACTCCGAGTCCTCAACGCGGTAGTGATGACAATGTCGGTCTGTGTGGTTCACCTAGCTTTGCTTTCATTTTGTTTGTTCTGCTTGGTGTTCTTATTCGCACTTCTTGTATTTTTCCATTCAACGGGAGCGCACATTCCTGCACTCCATTGTAACAGTAGCAGATCATTTATTTACTTCAATACGAAGTTCAGAACAGAAACTAGAGAACGTTGCTAAGACTGAAAATGAGCGAGAGTGGATAATACATGAAAATGAGGAAAAAAGTTAAGAAAAAGAAAAGGCTTTTTTCCCTTTTGCGCCCATATTTTAGTAACATTCACTTCAGGTTTTGAGCCAAAGTTTAAAGTGCTGATTTGTTCAGATGCCGTTCATCGGTTTTTCTATTTTTATTTTTCAATGGAAGACATTAGCTTTTTGGTCTTCCAAATAAACAAGCAAATCTACCTGCATAGTAATTATGTTATAACCTTGCCAAATGAAGCAACTGTGTGAGAAAATCCGAGTATTGCTAAGTCGTTCCTTCTTAGGCGGTGGTCATGTGAATCCTGTATCTGTGGATGATGAAGAACCTGAGGAACAGCCAAGGAGCTCAGCGGCAGTCACGAGAAGTCAGTGCGAAATCGAAATTGAACCGGGTACGTTTAGATCTATCCACTGTGATTCTTTGAATTTTAACAGAAGCTGAAATAAGTTATTTGTAGTTTCTAAACTGGTTCTTTACAGGAAAATTTGTCGTTCTCTTTGTAGCATCAGATAACAGGAGAGAGTTAGCAAAGAAGTTCACACTCTACGTTTTATTCACCTATTTATTTTGTTCATTTATTGTAGTCATTTTATTCTAGCTGAGGATTATCAGCCAGCGCCAGAAGGGGCAAACAAACCACCATTTTATACCTCTCATGACAATATCTTTTAGTTTTTCTTGCAACACCTTTAATTTTTATTACTTATGCAACCGTTTCGTTATTTATTCAAATAACATTCCTTGGTTGATGGAAATTCACAATAAAAGCCTGCGACTTTTTACAACCCACCAATTTGATTAACCATTTTTGTTCTATAATTATTGCAACGATATCTTTCTATAGGAAATTTCTCTTTTCTACCCAAATCAGAGGGTTTCTATAGAATCGAATACGAGGATTACTCCACAGTATATAGATACGTAATAGCACCGTATTTGTTCAGCCTTCGGTGCACCTAAAAGCAGTTGACAATAGTAGTTGCCCTTCTGCTGTACTCAACACTAGCAAACATCAGCATATTTACATCCGAACATTTAGATTTATATTTTTATGCGTAATTCGTTCTATTGAAAAAGGTTCTCTCTATAATCGCTAAACTTTTACAACAATATTATTCTTGAACTCTTCATATTTTTTTTAGCAAATTCTGCTGATTCTCATTACCTCGGCTATGAAAGTATTGGCAACTATGTGTCTTGAGATATTAGAAGCAATATTTAGACCTACTACCTGACTCTGCAAGCGTAGAAATCTTTTTTATTGTACAAAGTACATATAATTAGCTGAATCAATTTCCATTGTCAATCTGTTGTCATGTCGTCAAGCCGTTTTTTCGGGGTCGCTATTGAAATCCATTCGTATTGGCACATCTTCTTCTCACGGATAGATCCATAAAATCGATATTTATTGCACATTTATGTTGCTACACAAAGGAAACCATACATCATGTGTTCGTTGCTTCTGTTCTTGTTACATTTCCATTCAGTTCATTCTAGCACACTTTTTAAAAATCGTTTGTTGAGTACTCCGTGGAATTTCCTCGAATCCTGAAGACTTCCGAGGTCTTCCACTTCTCTCAGACAAATTTTCAGTAGGACCGCAGCAGAAAACTGGAAAAAACCGAGGGGCAACCTGACGTTCTTCTGGTTTTCTGCTGCGGGTTTTCCGGTCTCCTGCTGCGGTCCTTCCGAATCTTTTTATCTCTTCGTCTCTCGCTTCTTAGCCACATGGTTAAAATCTCTTTCTGCTGCGGTCCTCTCGACAGTTTGTGTGAGTTGTTCTACTAGTTACGCATCTACTACGACTCTGTTCTCAGCTACAGAACCCCTGAATCACGCTTCTCGGTTGAATTAGCAGTTGTCGATCACCAGTTATTTTTTCTCGTAAAATTCAGCTCGTTTGTACCACATGCGTTTCCACATGACATTGAGTTTTTGTCTAACGGGAAAACCGTCCGATTTTGGAGAAATTCGATCAAAAGTGCTGGTTCTGGCCTACAGAAATGTAAGGCTGATGAATCGGGAAGGCGTTCTACAGGTTATACTAATAGCAAGACCGACACTATGGATATTTTCAGAGGAATAAGGGCCCTAGTGGTCCCTAAGTGAGGTGAACTGAACCCACCTCGATGGTAGCTTCTCAAGGAAGCGAGTTCACTTGAGAGGTGGACTAAGTCAGTTCATCAGATGAGCGGCCGTAGCCTTTCGAAGTCAGCTTACCCAGTGAGCTCACCTCACAACTCGAATGAGAGGTGAGAAGCAGAGAGAAGGCGAAATAGTGTGCAATATCGCGGAGGGTACCTTAAGTTGTTTGGGCTCAACTTACGGAAACTTACTCTGTTCTTCGGGGCACTGCTCCTACCGTTAGCGTTCACGGATTCGAGGTTGCCATGGTAGCTACCGTACTGCAGCCAGCTAATACCGTACCTTTGTTTTCCGGAGGTCGCGTGCATCATTGAGATTACCCAGGATAAACGTGTAAGCAAAACACAAATTCACCCACCGTTAGCACGGGTGTCAACAAGCTTACCCTGAGTAATCTCAATGGTGCATTCAGGCCCGAGATAAACTGAGGATGTTAAGTGGCATCTAAATTTTAAGGACGTTTTAAACGAGGGACATCTTTCAGGAAGATTACTAAAGTTTACTTTGTCTCTATATTTCTTCATGAATATAATGGGAAAGAATTCTTACACTAAATTTTGAACTCTACCATTACCTCACTAAAAGGATATTTTGTTTTCGGTTGTGGCGATGGCAACGCTGGCGATAAAATCGCCACCGACGATCGCGCCAGCAGATATTCTTTTCCGGTGCTTGGCATAATCCTCGTCGACCCAAATCGAACGCCAACCTCTACATTTTTCCCAATTTTTCAATATCGTTCCATATCCCCACGCCCATTTTGTGCTCTCAAAAGCCGCCTGAATTTCTAAAAATTTCCAGGCCTTTCCGCCCAGCCAATATCCCATCGTGAAATTAATTCCACGCCATTGCAGCATGCAACATTGCATTCGAGGGCCGGCTGGATTCTGGCGCCTCATTACCAGTTGCTTCAGCCGTGTGCCGGGCGTCTCCTCCCAGGGTGCGCTTCTCGTCGCGTCTGTTTCTTTGCGTCTCCGGCATTGCACGGATCTTTCTAGGCTTTTGGCGGTTTGCCAAGAAATTTGCGTGTGCGCCCGTGCTCGCGAACCCATATTGCTTCGAACCGAATTGGACTAGGCTTGGAGGGTGATGAGGTTTTCGGGGTTTTTCAACCTTCACCCTTTCCGCTTCATTTTGTACTTGTTCCATAACAGTTTCTTCTGGTTTTAAGCCTTATGCCGTAACTTCCTTATTTGACTTCACTCAGACAAACCACTCCTAAAAAGTTGTCGTGGTGGTGCAGCTGCACTGACGGTGACCTCAGTGGGAATATTCGTCGATGTTCTTTTTCTGGAAACGGTAATCCTGTGTTGTTATGCATTTCTTCCTTCTAGTATATATTCAGGGTCAGATAATACTTTGGATATACTCGAATTCGAAAGTTCTATTCTGGATAAGTCGAAAATTCGGAAGTTCGAGAAAATGCAAGCAATGCAGCATTTGAAATGATAAGATACGGAACATTCTCTCTTCCAACCATCTGAATTTTTAAGTCGGAATAAGAGTCAATAATCAGTTTAACAAGGTTATTTATAATAATTCTTATTCGATCTTATGTGCACATCCTTTTTTGTTAACCCCATTCTCATATTTTCTGAGCGGTCGCAAATTTGTCGATTTCCACAAGACCAGCAGAGTTGAATCCATAGAATAATATTAGGTTGTCCCGAAAATAATGGCCGTTTTGGAGGTGCGCATTCCAATGTGCGTAACTCCGTTCAAACTTGAGCTTTCCCTCTGAAATAAAAAGTTTTATGAGCAGAATTTCAAGCAGAATTTTGCAGTACAGTAAAATTTGTAGAACGAGAAAAGCCTAAATCACCGGAGTCAAGGAAGTGCAGAAGGTCAATTTTCAGCACACATTGATTCACATGAATTTTCTAGAAGGAAAGCGGTTTTAGTGCAGGTTTAAAAGGATATCTTATTAGGCAAAGGTGTGGCCAACACAAATCTACAAGGAGAGATCAAGAGCTTGACTTTGCGTGGTTGGGTATGAACCAGTGTGGATTTGCCCATCGCGCCAGTGAGAGTGCACCTCTTCGGCTCACCAAAACTAACGTGTCCTCTACCGAATCTAGCGATAGAGGCCAAAATGGTAACGGGCAAGGTATTTGGTAAATTCTACTCTTGGCCTGGTCCAGCTCCTGTCGAACACCTTGAGCAGAAATTCGTCTATCACGAAAAGTTACCCTTTTCTGAAATGTCGAGATTTTTTGGATGTATCCAGGTCTCCCCCACCGATACAAGCAGGACAAAACTCCATTTTATTAGGCAATGTCCACTCATCACTAAAATTAGCCCACTTTTCCTGGAAATTCCATAGCAGTGTTTATTAGAGAGATTAAAGTAGATGGTGCCGCAAGTTAAGCACTGACCGGCGATGCTTTTGTTCAAAATCGACTTCGCCTGTACTTTCGCCATATTTAATTGCCAAGAAGACTGAATGGCTACTGATTTAGTTGCCCCCAGCCAAGCTACCAATATTTTTACGGAGTGTTTCAGAATTCTCGTCTCGCCTCCAGAACTATGCTATCGTTTCTGAGAACTTTCATCACCATCACCTGTTCGAAGTTGGAAACTCGTACCGTTCCGGAAATGTTTCCCTAGTCGTAGCTTCTGTGTGCTCACAACACGACTACCTGGCCAAATGCAGAGCCAACACCAAATCCGGCTTTTGTCCTAATAGGGCGGCAAAATAGTCTAAAAAATGGGGGAACCCAAAAACCATGTTTTGCCTCATCGCACAATGTCATCTGCAGAAACCATAAAGAAGAGTAATTGAGAGAGATTTTTTAGATTGTAGATAGAGCAGGGCTTCCTCTTTATAATCGTTCTAAGTTTGCCTATCTAGCTCCTAAAATAATGGTTCTATGAACTTCCAAACATTCATTACTAGATTGCGGCCATTTATTTTGGGACAACCTAATATATTTTATACAAAACTATATGCTTAATTTTTCAGCCTCCTACTGCAGGAGATTTATATCCTCCACACTAATTACTCAGGTAAAAAATTGAGCAGAACCAGTGCACTTTCGAGCTGATTTCGCGTACTTTTCTCTGTAATATTTCCCGAAGTCGTGCGAAAAATGCGCGTAATTTACCAGAAAGTGGGCAAATTCTGCTCGAATTACTCCCTAGTCACCTCTTTTTTTACCTCTGTTCAGACATTTATCAGTGAAAAATTGGCTGTATTGAACTATTCTTCATGATTTTTCAGGTGTATAAGTTACTGGCGAGCGTTTCTCTTTTAGACATACCCTAGCTTCTCACTATGTCTCGATGTGCATCATCATCTCCGATCTTCTGCGACATCATTCTTGCTACAATTTCGAGCAGAATATGCCTCATCGTCGTTTGCCCGTCCATCTTATTCCTTGTCGTTGCTCTCTCGCATATTTCCCGTGTGTTCTCTCATTCGCATCTGGCTCCTTTGTCATGGAGCTTTGTTTTTGACATATCCTTCCATGAGATGATCGAAAATCTCCCCATATGATTTCCTGATTTTTACTTTCAAGTCAAGGCGGCAATAGTGTTTTGGGATCTCTCATTGTTTCGCTGTCACCTGCTTCACTTATTTTATAACCCAGTCTCATTTGGGTTTTTTTTGCGCCAATCCTTATCCTGTAATGAAGCATATGTAATTTCCTCTTGTTCAATAAATTTGCAAGTATTTTAGGACACTTTTAGGGAACTTTCAGAAATCCAAAGAAAAAAAGAGAATTGTAACTTACGTGTTTCAAATTCGTCATTGCTAACACGGAAAAGAGACCCAAAGAAATGCAATACCTAAGATTTTTTGTAAGAATTGGTTTTAGTTATCTTCTGGCATAGCGTTTCAAATTTTTCTGGCATCTTCAGGGAAATTCCAGGTTTTTTTCTAGTCTATATAAACGAATACGAAAAAGGTCTGTCCTGCGGAAAAATTCATTTGCTTTTCTTGCTTCGTGTACTTCTATATCCGTGCTTTGTCCACATTTTTCCACCATTCCACCCTTCCCCTTCTCCAATCCACGCAGTCAGTCTGGGCCTGGATGCATCATTGAGGTTACCTAGGTTAACGTGACTTGTTGTGGTGTTAACACGCTTACCCTCGGTAATTTCACTGATGCATGCAACCCGTGCCACATATGTTTAGCTCTAAATCCTTAAAATATGTGTATAGCTCTAAATCTTTTAAATTCTTTGAGAAATCATCGACTTTGATTTTTTCTCAAAGGAACACAAATCCTACACATATCTGGAGGTGCACTTCATTGGTGGCTCCCAGCCAAATCAATACTTCTTCTTAAAAAAACATTGGATAGCAGTTTCTTGGAGTTCCAATACGTACATCTCAGCACTCAGCAAACCACTACTCTCATTCTCCTCTTCTTGGACAAACCCCACAAATCGTAACACTTATCGATCCCCATCTGCCCCACGCACTCTCCAGAATTGCCTTCCTTCAGCGTTTTCATCATCATCGATACGAGAGTGGGCTGCATCGACAATTATTCTGCACGAAGCCAATGTGCCCAGAGCAGAGAGTCAAATAGTGCATGTTTTTCTGACAGTGGCTTAGTTATGCGGACGAGTTTCCACTTGATTAATGCGCGATGGCGGTGGACAGCGGAAGTGCAGCTACTGTGACAAGTCGTAAAAGGCTTCCACGGGTGTGGCCAAAAAAGAAAAAGTTCTCCACTAATAGAGGGCCTTTGAATGCTGAGAAAAACATGAAACTAGGAAAATCAGGCCTACACTCGAAAAGTTTTCAGGGTATTTTCTGGATGTTAAAGTAAAGACTCTCCAACTTCCTCGACTTTGGAAACCAAAGAATTAAGTATTCAAGCTTAGAAATGGGAAAATTCTGGAAAATTAGGATTCTGTTTAGCAAACATAAATTATCTGTAAAAGGTCATATTTGTAGGGTCTCCGTAATACATTACCTACTCTGTTTTCTGTGAAAATTTCTAGGACTGGCAAGAAAATGGCAGTCTATACGAGGTGCATGCGTTCGACATGCGTGCGTCTATATGGTGAAGGTTATGTCCAGCAGTACTCCTGACGCAGCTCACACGCATGCCAGACGCACGCATTTGCAACCTTTGGAGGCCTTGCGTTATTTTCACCGAAGGTGAACATGCCGTATGGACTGTTCTTCATGAAAATTCGCTATAAACGTATGCGTCTTTATATTTAACGCGCGACTGACGCGCGCATCTGGAGAAAAAAAGTTCTAAGGATCTGTCCTGAAGGGATTACCCTATTTTTCTGTAACATGGTTCAAAAGCTTCGTTCTAGTGTGTTTTGCAATTGACTACCACCCTGCATTTGATCACAGAACCTCTTAGGCTTGCAATGACTGAAGCAGCAGGACCTGGATGCATCATCAAAGTTACCCAGGGTGAACGTGTTATCACCGATGTCAAATATGAGTAAATAATGAAGGGCGTCAGCACGTTTACCCTGGGTAGTCTTAATGATGCATGCGACCCCAGGAGGTGCGACGATGGTTTCGTTGGGAAGAAAATTAGGATTTTCTCAGAAAAGGCGCTTGTGAGATCCTTTTTTAAATGTAATTTAATTCTTTGTAGAGCAGTTGTGTTACTGATTTTATCTTAGATTGTCATACATATAAAGCCTTTAGCTACTTCTTCAGGACATTTTACTGATACTCAGGAGTTCCTCACTATTTTTGTCTTTATCCAGTATGCAGAAATTGGTAAAATTTTGCTGCACTTGTGCTTCTTCTTACATCTTCAGAGGCCCTCAATCCTTTCAGTGGAGGAGAGTGGGCGTGAGTGAATAGTTCAGCCTAATGCTGAAGGCTTTGGCCGGATGTTGACTCTGAACGTCTGCAGCTGCGGATGAAAATTACCACAGTTTACTTGTCGACCTTCCTGTTTTGCCTTACCAAATTGCCGATTTCTTCTTGAAAAACTCTTAAACTTGGAGCTGAGTTGTGAAGGAGATAATATGGCACAGTAGTCACTGGTTTTGCTATTTTATGCCGGACTTCCGCTTATTTTCCGGACAAATTGGTCCTACTTACCCTCTACGTTCCTCACAGTTTTCTGGAAATTTGATCGGAATTTATGTGAGCTCACATGGAAGTCGTAGGTGTAGAATCAACCACCATAGTATAAAATGGTAGGTTAAGAAGCAGATATTCATAATTGGAGCAATTTCTGTCTGATAATGTGGATACCCGTAGCCTTTACTTATTGTTAGAGCGCTTTATTTCTGCCAGATAACGTTTCCCAAACCGGTACTCAGTACATGTTAAAATCTCCTGTTCTTCGAATCTGACACCTTCCTGCAAAGTACTTGTGTTCAAATGTACTGCTTACGCTCAGTAATGTAGCAGACGTTGCAGGATTCTAGAGTGCTTTCCCAGGACACTTCCTGATTCACCACCTTGCTGAGCATCATTCTGGGAATTCCTAGAGCTATGCCTCATTAATATTCTAATCCTGAAAAGTACATGTTACGCGCACATTGCAGTCGTGAATGTAGTCATCTGAATAATGTGGCCTCGACGTAGAATTTCCTGGTTTTCTTTGCTGGTGTCCTTCGGTAGTTTCTCATCCCAGGAAGGATAATTCCTCATCCATCACACTGTCTTTATATTTTAATACGAAAAGACTCTTTAAATGACGCTAATCACAGAACTTTACATGTTTTTTTTTTGCAGAAGGGCAGGAAAAAGCTATTTTTGAACCGCTTCTTCTCTGGAGACTTACTGATCCCAGGGAGACGACATCTGCCACAGGAAAGTGCTAGGTGACAACAATCTACACTACCAGCTGCAGAGCCCCTGGAAGATGGTGTGGGTCATAATGAGGCGAAACGGGGCGTGGCTTCTTTCTGTGATTGGCCCATTCATAGGAGGGACTGATAATTTAATCATGATCGACCTCATTTCGCCTCATCGTGACCCACACCCGAGGAAGATGCCCAACTCTCTGGGAATTTTCCAGAAAAGAATAGCCTTCAAAAATGACTTTTGCTGCACTTTTTTCAAAACGATTATGTATGCCACTTTAACCAGCGTTTCTTGTAGATCCAACAGGTGTAAAAATCACTAAATATAGTACGTCGCCTTTAACCCACTTCTGAAGGCAGAGGTGAACCAGTTTGATCTTCTTCCCCAACGATTTGCCTTCTCACCTCGGTTTATCGACAATACCTAGCTTGGAATTCACCTCAGCACCAGTTCCATCTCTGCCAATTCACCTCAGGGGTTACCTCAGCTGAAAACTCGAAGTAGAAGAAAATATTAATAGCAAATGGTCTAAACTAAATAATGGCAGAGATGGTAGAAATGGCTGAGGAAAGAAAATCTTCTGGCAGCAAGCTACTGCACAAAAAGACTTTCTTCTTCACAAAATCCTTACTTATTTATTCATTCCTATTATTTTAGATTATTAATTCATTTTATGCTTTCTCATCTATTTTTCCTACATTGGGATCGAGCGATATTCTTGCATCCAGGACTTCGTGGACTTTGTTGGGAGATTTCGCTGTATTTTCTTGATACCTCTATATGAGTTTGCCAATTAAGTGAATGCCTATTTTTTCAGTTTCGTTCCTTACTCTGGGGTAGCTCTTTAAAAGCAGCACCCACGGAAATTTTTGTGTTGGAAATTTCGCTGAATTTTGGGGTTTTCAGGGACGATGAACTCACAGGCAGTAATGAAACAGCGTGAAACACGCCGGAAGACGAAGAATGAAGGCGCTGTTTCCCATGCGTCCACAGTGCGGACGAGTTTTCCGCTGAGGGTATACGCGCGTATCCTCACGAATTCTTGTGAATGGTGCGCATCCCATACCCTACACTGTACACTATTCCAAATACAACATGATGCATTAGGCTAGACCACTCGTAGCATGCGAAATCAATAGCGATAACTGGCGTGGCGGACACCAAAATGGCCACGCTCGGCTCTGTGTCCACGGCAGTATCTCCACAGATAGGCCGTTTTTTCCTGTGTCAAAGTTACCATTGTGATTGTCTGGCAGTCGACCACACGGAGAACGAGTCACCTCGGAAGTGAGGATTTCCGTGGGTGCTGCCTTTAAGCCTAACTGAAAAAATACTAACAAAAATTCTCTAGTTTGAATTACCGTATGCCGTGCAGTTGCTCATGACGTCATCGGGGTGAGTGATCGACTGCTCATCACTGAATCAGCTCATCCCCTCCGACCCAGCGTCGAGTTCACGCACTTCCTGGCACAGGCATTTTACCGAATCTGACACTGCTTTCGATTTTTGCTCTTTTTTCTCGTTTCTCTATTCATCATTCATACGGGCTTGTCTCGAACTTCTTTCTTTTCTGTTCTTCAGTTGCTTTACGCTTCCATTCTTTGTAGCTTTATTTTTCTTAGAAAACTTCTTTGCGCCTATCATCTTCTGCTTGTTCTTCTTCCTTATGGACTCTGTAGATGTCCTTCACATTTTTTTCACCCAAGCTTTCACCAGTCCATTCGAAAAAACACTTAAAATTGTGGAAAATCTGCAAAACTTCCTTTGCCCGACCTCATCTTTTCCCATAATCACCCCGTAGTTTTCCCAATGCTCACCCTGAATGTTTGCATATCAAGTGTAGTGGTGTGTTTTTCTGTTTGTTTGCTGGCGGCTTTTGCGCGCTACTTAATGAATCCTGAAAACAGAGTCCAAGCTCTTGGGGTGGCTGTTCTTATAGCGGTCAACAGGCTGCGGTGTTCTTGTTAATCGCCGGCGCGATTGTCCAGTTTTTATCTTGGAACGTCTAGGCGTGCGCGTGTTGCTTTCGTTCGGCTAGCCTACATATGTACATCTTTGGAATAGCTGGTTTCCTGGAAAATCAATACTAATCAATACGTATGTAAATATTGTAGATAAGAAGAGCTTCTCTGTGTTTGGCGCCGTCATGAAAAACTATGGATGATTCTGAAGATCCACGCACTTCAATTCCCGGCAGGATCCTTGTTTTTTTTTTGTAAAAAATTGAATCTGAATCTGCCTCTCATGGGTATTATTTACTAGTTATGGATTGCTTTTCATCCCACTTATATTCATCCTGGATGGGATTACCCGAATCCTTGAAAATACTACAGCAAAAATTCGCGCTCATTGAGAAATCAATCAATACGCATTCTTCGCACACCTACTTTATTCCTACAACATTTCAAGTAACGCTAAAACCAACCTGTTGATCTGCGCATTTTCTTCGATGTTTCTTGGGTGTTTAGGATCACATGCATCATTGAGATTACCCAAGGTAATCTGTCACTTCCACACAAATTTACTTATCGTTTACATGAGCGCACGTTTACCTGGGTAATTTTAATGATGCATCCAGAACCAGTAATGGAAATTGCCGGAAAAGTACGTTTGCAGGTGTTTTTCTTCTCGTTGTAAGAAGAGGTTTTAGTGTAGTGTACGGGTAAGTAAATAAATCCATGAAATAGGCAATAGAAAACTGTGAGCTTTTTGTTATGGAATCGATCAATACCCATTCTTTTCACACATCAGTTATGCATGATTTCGGTCCTTCAACCATACTGAGGTGTTAATTTCATGCAGTTTTGATCTCTAACCATTACGGGTGGTATTGATCCTGCACAATTTTGCCCTGCTGCTAGTATAGGAGGTATCGATTAGACCGCAGGTCGTAGACTGCATGCATGATTCAGATTACCCAGGATAGACGTGTTACCACACAAATTTACCCATCGTTAACACGTGCGCCAACTCGTTCACCATGGTAATCTTAATGATGCTCCTAGGCCCGTAATCATCCCCTTCCCTTCAACCGCTTTTCTTTTGAACGTTGGTTGTGCACATCCATTCCTCATTCAAAATCAAATAGTAAAAATGTAAAATGTTATGATTGCGAACTTTCCCTCTACGATCTACTTCCTTGCTGTTTTCCTCCCTTCTCTTTCTTTCTCTCTGACTTATTCATTCCATTCCATTCCAATTCATTCATTCATTCATTCATTCATTCATTCATTCATTCATTCATTCATTCATCCATTCATTCATTCATTCATTCATTCATTCATTCATTCATCCTTTCTTTCATACTTTCTTCCCTCTCTTTTCTTTCGATTTATCCCTCTTCTGATTCTATTTTGAAAGTTTCATCTCGATTTTCCTGCAAAGTTCTGAATTTTCTATCTATTCTAGTGTTTGTTTGTGTGTGTGTGAGGATTCAACAATGCCACCTGAGGCTATCGATCCACTGTTGAAGGAGGGTTGGATAAAACCAGGTTGTTTTCCATTGTTTTAATTGTATTTAAAAATTACTATGTATCAAAGGGTGGCGTTTACAAAAAAGAAGCGTTCTTTAGTGTGTGGAAGTTATTCTGGACGCAACAGTTTTAATTTTGCAATTTTGAATTTTTTTTTTGAAAAAAATTCCTGTTTCAATTTGCTTATCTAATACGAGGTTGAGGAGGGCGTGGTGATGTCCATGTCGTTTGCCAATAGTTGGTACGCTTTTCCTTCTCAGACATTCGTGGGGGTGATGGGCAGGTAGGACCCCCATCGCTCCGCCCTTTTTTGAGTTGGGGGAGCTTATCTGGACGTCCAAGAAGAGCAGAGCGTGCTGCCCATAACCCCGGTCGTCCCCCCATCCGCCGGAACCCAATAATGCGCTCGGGGGACAAC